>CAUYLG010057267.1:0-132284 GCA_963573385.1 Cacajao melanocephalus
GTAGATTAGGTCTTTTCACATAGTCCCATATTTCTTGGAGACTTCGTTCATTCCTTTTTACCCTTTTTTCTCTAATCTTGCCTTCTCGTTTTATTTCAGTGAGTTCATCTTCGACCTCTGATATCCTTTCTTCTGTTTGGTCAATTCGGCTGTTGAAACTTGTGCATGCTTCACGAAGTTCTCGTGTTGCGTTTTTCAGTTCCATCAATTCCTTTATATTCCTCTCTAAGGTGTCCATTCTCGTTAGCATTTCGTTAAATCTTCTTTCAAGGATCTTAGTTTCTTTGCATTGGGTTAGTACATGTTCTTTTAGCTCACAGAATTTTCTTATTATCCACCTTCTGAAGCCTGATTCTGTCAGTTCGTCACACTCATTCTCCGTCATGCCTTGTTCTCTTGCTGATGAGGAGCTACGATTCCCTGTAGGAGGAGAGGAATTCTGATTTTGGATGTTCTCAGCCTTTTTGCACTGGTTTCTTCCCATTTTTGTGGATTTATCCACCTGTGGTCTCTGTAATTGCTGACTTTCAGATTGGGTCTGAGTGGACGTCTGGCTTGTTGGTGATGAAGTATTTTCTGTTTCTTAGTTTTCCTTCGGCTGATGCCCCTTCCCCACAGAGCTAGGCCTTCCCAGGTTCAGCTGTGCTTACTGTGAAACTCTCAGTCCTCAGCGCTTCCAATTGTTTTTCTCCTTGTGGGGATGGGACCAGCGTAGCCCGACTCAAAGGGCACCCAGTCATGTATACTCCACACTGAGAAGCGCTGCGCCGCGCCGGGGCACCGGCAAAACAGCCGCGCTGGCCAAAAGAGTTGCGCTGGCGACCTGTGTGGCTCCTCCGCCGGGTATCTCCCAGTTTGTGGGCAACAGAAATTCGTCTGAAATTGCGGCATCCACTCGCTGTCTGCGCTTTCACTGGGAGCTACAATCCTGAGCTGTTGTTAATTGGCCATCTTGGATCTCTCCACCTCAATTGATTTTTTAACATTTTACATTCCAAACCTTTGGTAGAAACTGTGTAACTGCCAGACTGAATGCTCTCTCTCTCCTTTTTCTCTCACAGTGTTATATCTCTGTAGTATTTGTTTACTATCTTTAGTATTCTATCCTCAGGTTTGTTTTCCTACATCACAGATTTCCTTGTCCACCATATCAATGAATTCTCTAATGCCACCAAGGTAATTTTTAGGTTTTCTATTGTATGTCAAAATACCATATCATCACATTTTATCTTAGATATGAGAAGGAAAGATAATAAATCTGGAAGCTGCCCCCTGAAAAACAACACCTGGGTCAAGCCTTGGGCTAACCTAACAAACACCCTCCACTGCCAGTGGGTTCTCACTATGTGTCCAGGAGGACTTAAGAGGCAAGATGGTTCAAAACTCCTTCTCTCTATCTCACATAGAAAGTGGCGCATTTTCTCTTTTCTCTCTTTTTTTCTTGAAGTGCCTTGGGCAACATCTATACTTGATGGAAAGAACTGCACATTACTCAAAGAGTCTAAACTAAGAACTGGGAAACCACCTCATCTCCTTTTTTGAGGAGATGGGTGAATCTTAGGAAGAGAAAGGTATTTGTTTCTATGGAATATGTAGGAAGAAATATATGTGTTTAAAAGAAGCCAGGATCATTGGGCTATAGGATATGTTTGGGTATGAATCAACAGGCATCCACTTACTGGGCTTTGCTAATAGGTGGCTTTTATTTAGAAAGCCCCTTGTCTCAGTCAATATGATTGCAGTAAACCTAAGGAAAGCAAGTCACTCAAGCTTGGTGAATTAGAGTTTCCTAGCCCCCAGGCCACAGTGATTGGTTCACAGCTGCACACATCACCATTTCAGAGATTAAAAGTCATCATGAGAATTTTGCTGAACTCTCTGAAACTGGCAAATTGCATCTCTGTATGCATGGGAAGCTAACAAGTGAAACTAAGGACTGCTGCCGCCATCTTGCTAGATTATGGAGCCTGAGTCTGAAACTACCATGGAAGAAAGAAACAGTTCTGAATGCCTCATGTAAGCCATGAATTCAATTGCATTTGAATCCATCCTACCCCAAGTGTACTCAGCATGTGAAACTATCAGTCATCTCTTTCTTCAGCCAGTCCTGATTATATTGACTCTCTTTATGTCAAGAATCATAAATAAAATGTTCCTGTTAGGCTTTGACAAGAAAAATATAAACACATAAATAAATAAAAATACAAATATTTTGCAGATTGAGAATTATAGAGAAAAGTGTCCCTCCACCTTGTGCAGAAGTCCCTTACTTGAGGTTACTCTAAAATATATTATTATTGAATGTTGCACATTTCCCCCACCCCCAATTAAGCATTTTATGCATTTTATGTGGGGCTACAAATAGCAATAAGGCTCTGGCAAGAATAGAAGTCAAAGGGACATTAGTGTGTGAATAGCAAACAGCAGAGCCACAACCAGTGGAGAAGCCTTGTGGACAAGCACATATATATTGACTGTTAGAGTCAGGAGACTTTCCAGGAAATATCCCTTGGTTGTGAGGGAGATCTGATTAAAATACCCTTCACCCCATTGACACTGTTTTAGATTATTTGTATACTAATATACATGATCATCCTTTCTGGTCTTTTCTTTGTTCTCTGTTCCTTCTTAGAAAGAGACTTACATTAATCGAAGTTCTGTCAAACCCCTAAAATCAGATTGGTTATTATTTTAGGTTTTACTTCAATAAAAGTTAACATAAATATGGAGTTTATATAATTTTCTTTTTTAATTTAAATAATAAAAATAATACATTGCTGAACCAACAGGAGAAAACAAGCTTTTATATTAGTTACCTGGGGCTACCATAATTAAATACCATAGACTGAGTGGTTTAAACAGAAATTTGTTTCTCATGGTTCTGGAGGCGGGGAAGCACAAGATCAAAGTGCCAATCATTTTGGTTCCTGATGAGGGTTCTCTTTCTGGCTTGTGGATGGTGTCCTTGTTGTGTTCTCGCGTGGTCTTTCCTTGGTATGTATGAGAGAGAGAGAAAAAAAGCTGTCTGGTTTCTGTTCTTTTAAAATCACTAATCCCATCATGAGTCCCCCACCCTCATTACTTCAACTAAGCCTAATCACCTCAATATTTCCATCTTCAAATATCATCATATTAGGGGTTAGGACTTTAACATATAAATTTGAAGGAAACACAGACATTCAGTCTATAACAGCATTAAAATAATGTTTGATAGAGGACCCCATACTTATTTCAGTGCTGAAGCAGAGGCAGAGATTCACAGGTATGTTTGCTTAACCCTACTCAGATATGACCTCTCAGATCATCATGAGTTGATTCTTCAAATTACTGTAGGTGTTAGAGTGATTCTGGTGTTTAACAGTGTGAAACAACTGTTTTTTGAAACTGCCTAACCTACTGGGTTCCCAGTCCCATTTGTTCAAACACTTTTTTTTAGCTGCTTGCTGACCTTCAGTCCACAGACTTTCAAAGAATATATCTTGCTGGTAGCATATTTGTCTAAGTATACTCAGGTACACAGGGCAGAAGTTTCAATCATGGAAGAGGAACTGGTGAGATTATTTTCCCAAAATTTTTCAAATATTTATTCCATGATTGGCTCACATATTATGCAACAATAACTTCAAAAAAACTCCAAATTTTAGAGAAATGATAGCCCTATGTTTCATTTAGACATTCTTTGCATTCGGATTTTTGAAGAACTGAAGTCCAGGATAAGAGAGAGTTTGAGAGTTTATCAGCTTTTAAAATATGCTCTTTCTCTCTCGAAAGAACATTTGCAAATGTTTTATGATGTACATGTACTATTTTACTCCTTGAGCAACCAACCTGATCCATGCTGTCTCACAAAGCTAATAAAGAGAATGTTGGAATCCTGAGAGCCAATGATGAGATGGGGAAGAAGGCACAGTTCTCATTATACTATCCCCTGTCTTATATTCCTTTCTCTTTAAAATAACTTGTCATCTGCTAGTGTGCAGACATAAACTAATTTTCAACAGAGTACAATGAGAAAAACACATAATATTTTTCTGTCATAGCAGGATCAGTTTGGCCTAAAGATAATAAATTTGCTTTTGTGTAAATGTCTTACAAAAACTTTTAACTTATGCTCAATGGATATTGAAAAAGTCCCTGGCTTTTTTTTTTTTTTTTTTGATCTTTTGGCATTAAAAAAGTTTTATATTTTTCTTTCTGTTTGTAAAAGTACAATGTTCAGAAAGTATATTTCCTAATCAACATATGGGCTACATCTTTTCAGATTAAGGGTAATGGAAATTTCCAAGTTCAAGTCATGTATGTTGAAATAAGAATGCTGGAGAAAAGCCCTGAGAAATTCAGATTTTAAAAGGGCTTCTGCCTAATGTGTTCATTCATTGCAAAATCTAACTTCACAGAAATTATTTTAATCCTATAAATTTGGTTGGACTTCTATGTAAACAGTTAAAGAGAAAAGGGTAATCTGGACATTTTCAAAGCAAAAACTGTAAGATTTGGTAATAATTAACTAAATTTATATAAAATATACATTTGCATAAGATGAACAGTAAATACAATTTATATAAAAAGTAATTTATTTAAAATATGAAAAGTATCAATCCATTGCATTTCTATAAGAGTACTTTAAAAAATATTATCAAAATTGCTTCTCACATCAATACTCAATTTATAAGACTATTTTAAATTAGAATGAAAATAAGCTCCACTCTAAAAGGCAGAGATAAATATTATATGGAATTATGTTATATCTAAAGATAATCCCCCAAATATCCTGTTTGGACAAAATGTTTTTGTGTGGTTTCAGGAATTTTCAACATATTATAGTTTCAGAATAATAAATTTTTAATCAGAAGGTTGATGGTCATCAACATGCCGTCAGACAAAATTTACTGTGAATGTCATGACTAGCCTGAAATCTACCAATGTTCAAGGACAACATATCAAAAGATTCTTAAAATAATTTGATAAATGTGAACTTCTATTTGAGTGAAGATAGTCATTCTGATTCTAGGTCAGGCTGAGTCCTTGGTTACATACTTATAAGAGATTATTCAAAGAAGTTGTATCCACATAACATCAACAAATGCCAGTTAAAAACTGAAAAATTAATATACTCCAAGAAGTCCTACCCATTAAACCCCAAATAAGACTTTTTCATACAATGGAATAGACTGGATCTATTGGTTACTTATCTACTGGATTTTAGTTTAGTTTTCACTTTGACTTTTTAATAATGGCATTAAATAACAATGCCATTAATAAATTTCATGATATGCCATCCCACACATAAGTACTTGTGTCTGTGCCTATCAGTAAGAGTATTTATCAAGATAATGAAAAAGTATTGTATTTTCTTTAACATACATATCTGTGGAAGAAGATTGGTTGTTCAACTTTTGGAATGTCATTCCTTGCGAGGCTTCTGGGTTGAATAAGTGTGTGTTTATGTTTGCGTTTATGAACATATGTACACATGCATATGTATGTCTATATAAATACATACACATAAACATATGTAAATGTGTACATGGGTATCAACATATACATACATCTATGTATCCATATGTGGGTGCATTATACACTGTCTCTAGTCCTCCAGGAAACTTTTGCTTAGATGGAATTAGTAGTGTAAGAAATTCTTTGGAGTAAATAAACATCTATAAATAATAAAGGGAAGAAAAAGCAGGAACAAGCAAGAGAGAACCTTCACTCTGCAATGCTAATATGGCATTGGAACAAAGAGAGGGAAGGACAGATTGAAGAGGGTAAAATAATATCAGACTATGGTGCAGTTCTGAGGATTTGTCAGCCAGACTGATGGTAAGTTCCAGAGTAAAGATGGCAAGACTTCTGCATGGCTGACTCTATTATTCCTTCCATGCCCAGTCCCTGTGGGGGCTGAGGCTTGGGCCCTAACCCTATAGTAGTTTCTACAGGTGCAACTGCTAGCTACTGTCTGCTAAGTACCCCCTTGCAGCTGGTCCTCTCTTGAAAGGACATTGAGTCCTGCAAGCTCAAGGCTGCCATGCATATGCATGTGTAGATGTATATATTTTAGATTAGTCATTGCTCCATCTTTCTGAAGTGAAGATTGATGATTTATAACCCTCCCAATTTTTTTATTCCTTCCCCAGGATTCAGAAATGATTACATGGATTTTCAAAGAGTGCTATACATTTTGAAGGGAGAAGCTAGGTATAGCTATAAATACCTCACATTCTTCAGCAATGTGTATAGAATAGAGTTTGTTTTATTTAGTATATTGACCTATTTTCAAGTTGGCTGATAGTTCCAACATTTCTTTTGCCAAATAGAGGAATTATTTTTGGAATCCTCTTTTATATGGCTGAATGTTGCTTGTATTCCACTGGCCACCAGCAACACAAAGGCATGCTCTTGGGGGCCTGTGGTCAGAAAGGCTTAGATCACAGTTACAGATTTCAAAAATCCAAGTGACTTACTTGCATCCCAAAGCTTCCCTCCAATTCTCTAGCTGCAAAGAGAGAGAAAGAGGGAGGAAGGTGTTGCAGAACCAGCTTATAAATTTGTCTACTGTGACATCTAATATATGCACATTCCTTGTGGGATAGCTTTATATGAAGAGGAAGAAAAGAGCAGGATAAAAATTGTCCTTGTTATGGACTAAATCTTAGTGCCCCCCCACCACCAACCCAATGAATTCATATGTTGAAGCCCTAGTTCCCAATATACTGGTATTTGAAGATAGGACCTTCGCTAGGTAATTAGGTCTAAATGAATTCATGAGGGTGGAGCCCCCATGATGAGATTAGTCTCCTGATATGAAGAGAAAGACACTGGGCAGCCTGGCATGGTGGTACACACTTGTAATCCCAACGCTTTGGTAGGCTGAGGCTGGTGAATCATTTGAACTCAGGAGTTCAGAACCAGCATGGCCAATATGGAGAAACCCCAAATACAAAAATTAGCCAGGCATGATGGTGGGTTCCTATAATCCCAGCTTTGGGAGGCTAAGGCAGGAGAATTGCTTGAGAACAGGAGGTAGAGTTTGCAGTGAGCAGAGACAGTGCACTCCAGCCTGGGCAACAGAGTGAGGCTCCGTCAAAAAAAAAAAGAAAAAAAAAAGAAAGAAAGAAAAGAAAAGAAAGACAGTGGAGCTGGTCTGCTGTGCACAACATGAGGACATACTGAAAACAGAACCTGCTCCAGAAACAAGCTAAAAACAGAACCTGCTCCAGAAACCAAATCTGTGGGCACCTTGATTGTGGATTTTCAGTTTCCAGATCTGTGAAAAATCAGTGTTTGTTATTAAGCCACCCAATCAGTGTTATTTTCTTAAGGCAACCCCAGCTGACTAATACCTTCCCCGCACCCCTGGCCTCTTTATGATAAAAGCAAGGGAAGGAATGAGAAATCAACCACTTCTGTTCGTGAGCAACTCATATCATCTCCTGCAAAAAATGGAGTTAAATAAGCTCCCTGAGTCTGATACTCCACCAGGAGTGGGAAAAAGCCCAGAGCAGAAAACTGTTGTAGAGCCCCAAGGCTTTGTAGACCAGTAACACCACCCCAATCTATAGCAATGGAAGAGGGATAGACAATTCACTATCTTAGTGTGTTTTCTGTTGCTTATAACAGGATATCTGAAACTGGGTAATTTATAAAGAAACAAAATTTACTTCTTACAGTTCTGGAGTCTGAGAAGTCCAAGGTCTGGAGGCATATGTGCCAAGAGCCTTCTTGCTGGTAGGGATTCCCTGGACATCCCAAGGAAGCACAGGGTATCACACAGCAGAGGGGATGAACCTGCTGGTGTGCTAGCTCAGGCCTCTCTTCCTTATATAAAGCCACCAGTCCCACTCCCCTGATAACCCCTTAATCCACTGATTGATAAATGGATTAATCCATTCATGAGACAAAACCTTCCTGACCCAATCACCTCTTAAAGGTTCTCTGTATTGCCACACTGGGGATTCAATTTCAACACGAGTTTTGGAGGGGACAAATATTCAAACCACAGTATGTAGCAGGTGCAGCATTGTTGAAATTCACTCAAGGCAAGGAACTCAAGGACTGTATTGGTCAACAGTGCTGAAAGCCCTGGCAATATGCATTGAGACTTCTCACCCAGTGTACTGAAAAAAAAGGGAAGCCTGACTATGAGCCAAGGTTCCAGCAAGTGTAACTGGCATGGGGAAAGTTTGCTGAATTTATGTTTTTCTTGCCTACTTTGTGTTATTCACACATTTGCCATCATGCTTCCCCTGGCTGGTATCACACTTGTTTAAAACTCAAACTTCCCTGAACATGTACCACTGAGATTCCTTTTCCTGCCAAAATTAACTGTGCAGAATTTCTCCTTAAATGTTATCAAAACCCCCTGAAGTGAAAGATTAAATAATCATTTGGTAGATATTGTTAAAGACAAAGGGAGTCTTTTGGCTTAAAATAATTTTTTAACAGACTCTTTATAGGTGCAAATGTGTTTCTTCTATGTTTAAAGCTAAATATATTCTTAAAAAAAAATTAAGATTGTGTGATACTTGGGGCTATGAGATGACTTTTTTTTTTTTTTTTTTTTTTTTTTTTGAGACAGAGTCTTGCTCTGTTGCTCAGGCTGGAGTGCAGTGACACAATCTCGGCTCACTGCAACCTCCGCCTCCAGGGTTCAAGGGATTCTCCCACAAGCGATTCTCCCACCTTAGCCTCCCAAGTAGCTGAAATTACAGGCACGCACCACCATGCCTGGCTAATTATTGTATTTTTAGTAGAGATGGGGTTTCACCATGTTGGCCAGGCTGGTCTCAAACTCCTGACCTCAGGTAATCTGTCTGCCTTGGCCTCCCAAAGTGCTGGGATTACAGGCATGAGCCACTGTGCCCAGCCGAGACCATCTTTTTTATTTTGAACCACAAAACTACAAAAACACAAATATGTGATGAGGGTTCATTGCAAGTTTGAAAGATAAATAGAGCTCACAATTGTTAAATTCTTCTTTCTTCTGTAAATAAACATATTGGCTGATGTTATTTCATACTGAAGAGAAAAGGATATTTATACAACCTCATACAACAGTGTTTCAGGAACATCAGAAAAATGAAATAAAAATAAAAACTCCCAGCCTTGTTGTGAGGTACTAAGAAATCTGAATCATTCTGATAAGCATCTGAATATCAAATGCTTATTCCAGTTGAACTTGTTGCAATTCACCACTCTCTTCTGCATGTGCAATGCAATGTGATTGTGCCTAGGGTGAATTTATTTGAGCACTGAATAATTTCTTTGCACTCTGGTGTTCATTGCTGATTAGTTCTTTCTACTGCGGCTTATTCATACAAAGGATGCCTTGACATAAAGAAAGCCTAGAAATACTTAAAAAAAAAGAAAAACAGAATTATGCAGTTTAAAAAAAAAAAGATTTCATTAGCACACCCTGTCTATGCATAAACCCATATATAGTCCCAGGGAAGGGCTGGTATGTTTAACTATGTGAATAAGTTCATTTTAATTAAAGTGAATGTAGCCTTTTGATCTACAAAATAAACAATCTAACAATAGGAAAAATGCAATCTGTCAAGACATATTTGAGTTATTTTGCAGTAATTGGCTTGGCAGCAGCTTCAGTCACAGATTTCTGTTTCACAGATTGCCCCCAAATGAATAAAGGGTTTGCTTTGAAATGTAATTAATATTACGTTCAACTGCAAGACATTCTCAAGTTGTCAAAGGAATTTGAAGGAGTTAGCTACAAAAAGTGAATAAAATAAAAGTGAAACTGAAAAGTAAATTAAGTCAAATTAATGCACACAAAATAAACTGGACCCATACAAAATGCCCATGGCATGAACCACATTTTACCTTCAGTTCAATCTCCTCTGAATGTTGAAATTATGCAGGTGTCTAAATAATTCACAAGGTATATGTTTATTGACAATAATTGCCTCATTTTGTCATTTAATCATGAATGAGTGTGGGGAATGTAAATGTTATTCTATCCTCCATTGAGATGAAACAGATCTGCAACAGGGCCGTTCGGATCTCTGAATTTAATACTCATTAACCAGTATCACTTTCTTCAGGTTAATAATCAATCACCTGCTTATAGTAGGTCATTAAATAAATATTGAGTTATATGGGTGAAGGGCATCAATATTGATTACCTGTATCCAAATAGTAATGTTTTTATTACAATGTATTTCCATCTTTTCTACTACTCCAATTCTTTTTTCTTTTTTGGAGATGGAGTCTGGCTCTGTCGCCAGGGCTGGAGTTCAGTGGCATGGTCTTGCCTCACTGCAACCTCCACCTCCCAGGTTCAACAATTTTCCTGTCTCAGCCTCTTGAGTAGCTGAGATTACAGGTGCATGCCACTACACCCAGCTAATTTTTGTGTTTTTAGTAGAGACGGGGTTTCACCATGTTTGCCAGGTTGGTCTCAAACTCCTGACCTCAAGTGATCTGCCCACCTTGGCCTCCCAAAGTGCTGAGATTACAGGCATGAGCCACCATCCCAGGCCTGCAAGTTCAACTATTCTATTTCAGTAGAAGATATGGGCCCATAGGAAATACTGAGAACAAATAGAGAACATAGTCACAGTTGGTTTTCCTCAAGGGTGTCAAACTACCCACTATATTTAAAACATCCAGGTCCGTGATATGCCAACAACCAAATATAAGTAGTATTAATTGCATACACTAGAGGAATCTTAAATGTATTTTATCTCCCTTTTGATTAGGAAATCAGTAAATACATTTGTATTTATTAGCTTTTGAAAAGTTGACGATGGTAATTAATATAAATTTGGAAAAATATTTTAATTTATAAATAAGAAAATAGGGTTTATTAAAGAATAAACTTAATGATTTCTGTTTGCATCTGTCCTACCTAGCATTAGAGAAGGAGTTTCTTGTAAGCCTTATAATATCTCTTAAAAATATTAAATTTTTTCACAAATCAACAGAAACTTGGTGATTTTGCAGATGGGCATTTGTATTGAATAATTATTTTATTCTATGTTCAAATATTCAGGTTGTTTCTTATTCACAATTAACCTTGTCTTTTGGTGACGTTTATTGTTATTATTATGTGAACTTCAATTAGCTTCAATCTGTGATACTTGGAAAATTTGATAATCAACACAAAGAAGTTTGGGCAAGAAAGTTTTTAGGAAAGAAAAGGGAAAAGATTGGAAATGTGGCTTACTGTATATTCTAAATCTGGCTGAAAGACCAGCTTTTGAACAAGCTGTTATTTTCCACATGGGAGTAGCATTGCTACAGTAAAATGCCAGATTTCATCCATCATAATGTCATGGCTCATATTAAAATGTCTTCAGAGACCTAAGGGAGGGATGGGCAAAAGACATCAAATCAATTTTCAGGCAATTGCTGTGGTTTTCAGAAACTAAGCCCTATGTGATAGTGTTATGGCTACACAAAGGGTGGTTATAAATAAGGTCCATACATCAAGGGAGGAAGTAATTTAGAAAAAGAAAGCTGATTTGACTTTTGTGTGAGTCTGAACATATGGTTAGGGCGCAGCTGGGTTATCATTCTATACATTCTTACAAGAGAAAAGAACCAAATCAACACTTTGGAGAAATGAACCTATCACCACAGTCTGGAACCTGACACCTTCAAAACCATATATCCTGTTTGTGAGTTGAGAAGGATTCAAAGTTATTTTGCATTTGCTTAAGGTAGTATTCAGCCAGAAGAAAATCCAGTCGAGCATCATTATTTGATGACCTTGCTAGCTTAGAACTAATCTTTATATGAAGGTATCTTTTCCATGTAACAGGAATTGGCCCAATTAAGAGATCTGTGATGCAATCAGACTTTCATACGTGAAATTCCTTCTTCTTGATTGAGCAGTTCATTGTTAAACCTTTAAGCTTTAAAGTGCTACAGCCTATATTTACCAGTGTTGCCACTACTCTGTAGAGTCAATTTGTCTTCCAAGAACTTAGTCATCTCTAAATGAGTCTTGTGTGTAAAAATTAGGATGGGTAAGAGGGGAAGAACCTTGTGAAATTTCTGTGCCTTTATTTGACTGGAGAAAAGAAGATAATGTGACATGATCTTACCAGCAGAATAAAAATTAAAATCTAAATATTTGTCATATTTCCATATTCTACCAAGAGACTTTAATTATGGCAATATGTCAGATCACTGTATATTCCTTATAAACTGTAGAGTCACAGCAAATCAGCATAGAGCATAAAATTACTTCCATCAATATAATTAACATATAATCCTTGCCATCTAATTTGAAGAAATATGTTTCTATAGTAGCACTAATCTTCACCATGCTCTGTTCCTCAAATCATTATGTGTTGGAGGAAACTGTGTTTCAGTTTCCTGACCATCAAAGGATGTTAGTAAACATCCCAGCCCTAACTGAAGTGAAATGATATTTTAGGGGGTATATAACACCACATTAAACTATGGAAAACAAAGAATAAAAGCATGATATGCTTTTTAAAACTATAACATGTGCAGAGATGGTTAATAAGGATCTTAATTTGGGGGAGCAGCCAAACTACAAAGATTAAGAAAATGAACGGTGTCAAAATTTTGCAATAAGCAGCTCAGTTGCAAATAGCTCTAATACTCAGCTGTGCTGGGAAGCAAAATATGTCTCTAGACTTTTTAGTTAGGCTTCATTCACATCCAAATCAGGAACTAGGAATCACAGATTCTGAAAAGTCAAAATTAATCAAGAAAGTCCAAATAGCTTTGAGTCAATATAGATGTCTAGATTAACTGAGTATAAACAATGTTCTATTATTTATATAAAAAAATGAATGTTTGATGCACCATTAACACTAAACTAGTTTTTGCTTTGTTTAATTATGAAGTCATTTGTGATTTGTTTTTTTTTATTTTAGTAGAAAGATGCAATATAATTTTAGTCTTGTGCTCAATAGATTTATTTTGAAATGCATTTATTGTGTATATATTTAGTAGCAATATAATATACTGAGTTAACTAAGCTTGAGCCCAGTTAATTTATGAAGAAGAGGATTGGGAAAAAACAGAGCTATTTTACAGAAACTCTTGATAAAATCCTCTGGAAAAAAAATCAACCAGGGATCCAACTGTGTGGTTTATCATTTTATTAATATATCCATTCTGTTTTCTATGGGCAGCAGGAAACCTGTGAACTGCTGGAGTTACCACCATTTTACACATTAACTTTCCATGCAAGATATTATAACAAGCACTGAGGCAACCAATAAGAATAATGAGTATTGTTATTATTATTATTGCTATTATAATGAGTATTGTTATTATAATGATTAATGACTATTGTTATTATTAATTATTATTGCTAAAGTTTACTGAGCATCCCAAGCACTATATAGGCCATTCAGTGAATACTTGTAACAACACTTTCAGTTAGTAACTATTATTATCTCCATTTCACAAAAGGGGAAAATACGACTTTGGGAACTTAAAGGACAGTGCTCAATTTTACAAAAGTGGTAAGTGGGAGAGTGAATCCAGGATTCTCTGACTCTGGAATGTCCGGCAGTCCGAGCTCCTAAGGAGCCATAGCTAATGACATCAGGGTTACAAAAGGAATATATAACTTGAATTTGAACACCTTGGAAGTCACAGAGAAAAAAACTGAACAAATGAAGGTGAATCATGACCTTTTGAGGAAGTTCCCATTGCAACTGTTACTAACATATCTTTGAGGAAACCCTACAGATCTTTCTAAGCTTCTATTTGATATATGGAAATGTTTCTTCCATCTCTTTGTCATTGAGAAGAATGTTGACTCTTGGACTAAAATCTCATTAAGTGCCTTTCTTATTTATTTACTTATTTAGAGATGGAGTTTTACTCTTGTTGCCCAGGCTGGAGTGCAGTGGCTCAATCTAGGATCACTGCAACCTCCACCTCCTGGGTTCAAGCGATTCTCCTTCCTCAACCTCCCAAGTAGCTGGAATTACAGGTGCCTGCCACCACGCCTGGCTAATTTTTTCTATTTTTAGTAGAGACAGGGTTTCATCCTGTTACCTGGACTGGTCTCGACCTCCTGACGTCAGGTGATCCCCCCGACCTTGGCCTCCCAAAGTGCTGGGATTACAGGTGTGAACCATTGCTCCCAGCCTGGAGTAACTTTCTTTGTGATAAAGCAAAGCCATAATTCCTGGCATAAAAATTATCCTGTTATAGTCTCACTTCCCCTTCTACACTCTGCAATGTCTTCATACTCATCAAATAGCATGTGAAAGACATTCACCTGTATGGACCCATGCTTGGTCTTGCACAAATTTAAACACATGACTTCTCTCTGTGAGTGTAAAAAACCTCCTACTGACACCAGAACATAGCTTAATGCCTGCAATTTGCTTTATTAAACATGTGTTCCTTTGATCAGAAATACAGCCATTCAAAAAGAAATCTTGAATTGATAGTTGAAACCAAAGGCAACTAGAGCAACTCCCCAACCCATGAACTCAGTGAACACAATATTACCCTTTAATATATTAAATTGAAGGTAAGTGAGTGGGTTGTTGATTTTAGCAATTTAGGTAGGTGAGATAATGTAGCTAAGCAGTTATGAAGGCAGCAAATCTGGAGTTAGAATGTCTGGTTTGGATTTTTGCCTCATTGCTAAATCTTGGACAAACTTCTTAGTCATTCTAAGCCTCAAATTTCCAATCTGTAAAGTAGGGAAAACAATAGCATTCTGAGAGTTGTTGTGAGGATTAAACGAGATCATACACATAAACCCTTTAGATTGATGTCTGGAACTAAGCTAACTCTGAAAAATACAGGGAAAAAGAGTTAGCTACCATGGAGCAGAAATTGAAGCTTTAATTTCTATACTTACCCAACCACATGTAATTAAAATGGATGTCCATGAAGCTAAGAAACAGTAAACATTCTGTGGAAGATGGAAGGAATGACGTGAATGGATTCAGGTGCCACAGGGTATCATCTGTATCAGTTATGTATTTGAAAACTAAATATTTTTGCCCTCTTAAAATTTATTTCCTTTCTGTTTTGTCTCTTCTGCACTTTATTTTTCTATTGAGGTTTCCCTTCTCTTCTCCTATTCTTCTCTCCTGTCTTCTCTTTTTTGTACTTTTTCATCCCTTCTTGAACCTTCTCTGCCTTCTTTTTTATCCATCTGTGCCGCCTTTCTCTGATGATTTCTCTCTACCACCATACTCTTTTTAAAAATTTTCCCAAGTATTCACAAGTGTAGTCAAACATACAAAGTACTTTGCTAGTCTGGGAGAAGAGAAGCCATACTTCTGTCCCTTTACTCACTTGTATTCCAAGAGTTCTTATCCCCTCTTGGGCACTATGGAATGAGAAAATTTTAAAAAGTGACAGAAAAATTGACTCTTAGGTTCAAACATTTTACAACCAGCAGGAAAAGAGGGAAATGTTGGAATATGTAGCCTCTGAGTTCTCAAAAAGATGCCTCATGCTAGAGAAGAGTAATAGCTGGAGAAGAGGCAATAATGTTGGAAGGTGGTGTTGGGTCATGGGGCTTTGCTACTCCTTCCATCTTTTGGGTCTAGGAGGAGACTGAAAGATATGATAGATATTTCTGAAAATATAGAGATCCAAGTGTAGAATAGATTAGAGCTCTTTTCTATTTGGAAATCTGGGAGGCAGCAGCATTTCACCTGCTCCGAATACCACACCAACATACCTGATAGTAAAGACTTAGTCAGACGGGCGCGGTGGCTGTAATCCCAGCACTTTGGGAGGCTGAGGCGAGCAGACCACTTGAAGTCAGAAGTTCGAGACCAGCCTGGCCAAAATGGTGAAACTCTGTCTAGACTAAAAATACAAAAATTAATTGGACGTGCTGGGGCATTCCTATAATCCCAGATACTTGAGAGGATGAGGCAAAAGAACCACTTGAACCTGGCAGGCGGAGATTGCAGTGAGCCACCATCATGCCACTGCACTCCAGCCTGGGCAACAGAGTGAGACTCCATCACAAAAAATAATAAAAATAAAATAAAATAAAATAATTAGTCACCAGCTTGCCTGCAGACACAGAAAGGCCTTGAGAAACCCCATCATAACCGGGTGGTCGTGACATTCAGCTAAATAATTGTAGTGTCCAGGAAAGACAAGGAAGACAAAAAGAAAGGTGAGAAAGACAGGGGAAAGGACACACAAGAGGGCCAGGGGCTCATGGGGTGTGGAGTCTGTGAAGAGAGGGAGTTACAGAGCAGGCATTCTGCTGAGTGGGCACGGCAGAACTGGGAAATCCTGGAAATGGAGGATATTGGTGCTAATCATCCAGACTCACAAGGGAACAATTATACATCTCAGTGAACGTTAGTATAGGATGGCTCAAGGTCAGGCAATGATGTTCTCCCAGAGAATGTTTTCACACTGCATAAAACCTTGACATTAGAATTAAGCCCAAGGAGAAACAGATACAGAAGGGACATTGCTGAATTTCACACAGCATGCCTAGGAGTGCCTGGAGTAAGTTTTTAGCTGTGAAGCTGAAATGGGGACTTGAAATGGAAATCAATGCAGTTGGAGTCACACCAAGATTTGTGGCTTTAAAAGAGTATAACAGCTACTATCTCCTATTCTCCCATGCCTACCATCATCACTCACAGTATCACTGTTTTTCAAGTGTTCATCCATTTAAAATGGGCTTTGGAGTCACATAGGCCTCACTTCAAATTCCCATTCTACTCCTTGTCTTCTTCAAGGTCTAATTTCCCTCTTTATAAATTAGGGATGATAATATTTAACTTCATGATGCAAGAGGAGCAAGGCACAGCCACTTACAAATTGTTGGCACTCAATAAGTTTATGTTAATAGCATTACTATGAATGTGTGTAACTTGATGTTTTCCAGATTGATAAACACAAATCATGATTCTGTTTTATTTTCTAAACATGTGTCAATAACATCACAAAGTTCATACTGTTTAAGTTTGAACTTAACATCATGTAATTTTTCACATAGTTCTTGTATTTGAGAAAAGGTAAATCATTACAAAGTACATCAGGACTATGGGGCCATTCTAGACACATCAGGTTACATGTTCACTCTATATTAAGGAAACATTTATATTATGAAAATCTGTAGTGAGGATCAGATACAAAAAGAATGAGTTTTTGGCATCAAAGAATCAACTAAAAAATTTAAAACTTTCTAAATAGTTTACATAGAAATAATTTGTATTTTCTGTACCCTGTCCTTTTTTTCTTTTCACTATATAAAGGCTTTAATATTTGGATTAAAAATATTTTATCCAAGTACAGTGGCTCAAGCCTGTAATCTCAGTGCTTTGGGAGGGCAAGGTGATAGGATCACTTGAGGCCAGGAGTTCCAGACCAGCCTGGGCAACATGATGAGACTCTGTCTCTATTAAAACAGTTAAAAGATAAAATTATCTGGGCATAATGGCACATACATTGTCCCATATATTTGAGAGGCTGAAGTGGGAGGATCTCTTGAACCCAGGAGTTGGTGACTCCAGTGAGCTGTGGTTGGATCTCTGCACTCCAGCCTGGATGACAAAATAAAACCCTCTCTCTAAAATTAAAAAAATCAAAATAAAAATTTTTAAAAAGTTAATTTGTGATATATGTTAAAGTTGCTATGAGGGAGACATATTGTAGTATTTAAAAAAAGATAAAATTTCTACTCTAAAATATTTTCACTCATTAATATAGAAACATCTTTAATTGTCTGAAATAACAGCTGTCATTTTTCTATATTTTATTTGTGTGTGTATATTTTGTTGCAATTTAAAAATAAAATTTTAAGTTCTTAGTTTTTTTTCTGTTAGAGGTATTTTAAATTTAATACAATATTTAAATCTTGGAATCTTACAAATTTGTCTTAAAGTAAAAAAATATACATATATGTTCAGCTTTGCATCAAATTACTGATGAAACTTCTCCACTTGAATAACGAAACATTTAAATTTCTGTAGTGAATATGTCATTCTTATTTTCCATGCATGTATCATAAAAATAACCTATTCTCAAAATCTTGTTTAACATAATCCTTATCCTTATCTACATGCCAGTCATAGAAAAAACTGATTTGTGCAGTATTAAATACATTTTAATTCATTATTAGCAATATATTGGTTGTTCTGATATTAAGCATCTTGGGGATAAAGGTGTTTTATCCCTGAGAATGGAGCAGTTTTACTCACTCTACTGAAGGTCTCTCTTACAAACTTTGGTAAGTTTTACAATTCAAACTTTTTAAGCTACCAAGAAGCATGAAATATATATATACATAAAACACACACACACACACACACACACACACACACACACACACATATCTCACATTTTACTAGCAAACTCAGAGTCTATTTTATTTTATACAGATGACCCTTTCCAGGAGTAGGGTTATCGTAATGCGTGGTAAGCCACACATGGCTTAGAACGGGGGGATGATGGTCTCTCTTAGCTTCTTGATTGAGTCTTCAAGGCTGATATTGACAGGTGGAGGCAAGTTTAAAGTATGGAAATGCACTTAACATTGGAAAATCTGATTAGGATTTGCATTTCATAATCACTACCTTCCTCTCTCCTTCAGAATCACACAAAGCCATTTTTTTATTCTCCTTGGCTTGATGGCTCCACTGTCTTTGGTTCTGTCTGGCAGCACCTGCACCTCAGCCTGGCCCTTGGCAGCAGTCAGCTCTTACCCTTTGTGCTTTTAGGCAAGGTTATTTCAGTTGTCTTTGACTGCTTTGTGCTCCTCTTTGCAGGCTCCTTCCCATCTAATTTTCCTTTTATTTCCCCTTCAAAGGCTTCTTCATATTCACTGTTCAGGCCTAGATTTGTCTGTTTGGAAAGATTTATTTTCCCCATCCCATTATTCTTATCATAATTTAGCATGCAAGACAGAGTGTGGCACTGGTACTTTTACTGTAGAACTCTTAAAAGCAGGCACATGGATAGAAAAATGAGCAAACACACTTTTAAAATGTGCAGGATTTCAATCGTTTTAATTCTGAGCAGAAAACTTTGATCCTGGCAACCTTTAGGATTAGAGAATTTTGTATATTGAGAATAGTTTCTTAATCCATTGAATTTTTACTCCTTCTAAGCTTCCATCCCATATAATTCCTCTATTTTCATTAACCAAACCCTTTACTCCCACCTCATTCTTTTCAATATCTATGGTTAAATATGTAAAAATTTTGCTTGGATGAATGTTGAAGTATTGTTCAAGAAAAAAACTTCAGACATAGTTTTTCAAGAGTACATTATATGCCACGCACAAAATTGTAAGTTCCCACTAGAATATAAGCTCTGAGAGGGCAAAGATTTGTGTCTGATTTATTTACCTCTCTACTCTCAATTAATGGAATGTGCCTGCAGCATAGTAGTTGTGCAATAGAAAGTTTTATATTTATATTATGTTTTTTTTATTTTATTGAGACAGAGTCTTGCTCTGTTGCCCAGGCTGGAGTGCAGTTGTGTGATCTCGGCTCACTGCAACCTCTGCCTCCTGGTTTCAAGCAATTCTTGTGTGTCAGCCACTTGAGTAGCTGAGATTATAGGTATGGGCCATCACACCTGGCTGATTTTTGTATTTTTAGTAGAGATTGAGTTTCATCATGTTGACCAGGCTGGTCTTGAACTCCTGGCCTCAACTGATCCACCCACCTCAGCCTCCCAAAGTGCTGGGATTACAGGCATAAGCCTCTGTGCCTGTCCAGAAATTTGTAAATGAATGAATAATTTTTCTTAATGACCTGCCTGACTGAAACCAAAATATTGCACACATCAATTTCAGTTTATTATGTCCTTCAAAATACCGCTAGGTAACTATCTACTTTATTTTAGGGATAATCTGTTTATTATCTATTTACCATGTATAATTTATAGTCATATTAATAATGAACTGCAAATAAGGACCACTAAGCACATAGCAGTTTTTCTTGGAATTTTGTTAAAATATAATTTATGTATGTAAAGGTAATAAATTTCATAACTTCATATATAAAATGTGCATATATATCATGGTTGTTTACACAAAAGGAAAGTGAGTGAGTTCACTTATTCCTTACCTTGTCTAGGGATGACTGAGTGAGGAAGATAAAGAAATCTGATCAAGGAAACCACCTCTTCTTTACTATTCATAGCAGTGACACAGTCCTGTTATTTCAGAGCCCTCAAAAATATACATACATTCTTTTGCATTCACTGAATGGAAGTCAGTGGAGATGGGGGAGGAAAGCTTCATTACATGAAATTTTACTTTCTTGGCAAAATTTTTAAAAGATATTCAAATACACTTGTTGGGTAAAGAATGTGAAAGTAATCTAACAAGGAAGACAGAAGAAGACTGCATGGCAGTGGAATAAGGACATCCCTGCAGGGTTGTGAGACGGCTCCAGTGGCCCCTCATTTATGACAAGTAGAGGATTTGGGGAGATCACAGGATTTTCTGAATTACCTGAATGTTACCAATGGAGATAATACCATTAACCCTGTCTATGCAAAAGTCTGGCTCTTATAATTAGCCCTTCATTTTGAACTTGGAGGAGTTCATATGCTTAATAAAGTTCATCTCCACAACCCTGGTCTCCACTGGAGCAGTGAAACCTTGTTCATGGGACCTTCAGGGAGGGTTTTATGACTCAATTCTACACTAAAATTTTGCCAGGATCCTGCAGGATGGGACTGAGAAAACATGAAATCTTTCCAATATGTGGAATTAATTTCTTATGAAATGTTCTATTGTTGATATGTTGGGAATTATTTCCTTTTTAGCAGTGTACAGTAAGTCTTTTAAAAAGTCAATGGTGGCTGGGCACGGTGGCTCACGCCTGTAATCCCAACACTTTGGGAGGCCGAGGCGGGCGGATCACGAAGTCAAGAGATCAAGACTATCCTGGCCAACATGGTGAAACCCCGTCTCTACTAAAAATACAAAAAAATTAGCTGGGCGTGGTGGCGCGTGCCTGTAGTCCCAGCTACTCAGGAGGCTGAGGCAGGAGAATTGCTTGAACCCGGAACGCGGAGGTTGCAGTGAGCCGTGGTTGCACCACTGCACTCCAGCCTGGCGCCTGGTGACGGAGTGAGACTCTGTCTCAAAAAAAAAAAAAAAAAAAAGCAGTCAATGGTAACTGTATGTTTAATAAAAAGGTGTATTTATTTATTTATTTGGGTTTTTTTTTTTGGAGGTATATTTATTTTTACACTATGTGTGTCTTTTCTGAAAAGGCCCAGCTAAAATGGTTGCTTAGGTTGAATAATATTTAAGAAACTGGAAGTGAATTCTATTAAGGAAAAAAAAAAAAAGCCCCTTTGTAATAAAAACAAATCCTCCTGACCTACTTATTCAAATTTAAATCTATGACCCATTTATTAGTCCAGTGGTACTCAACCCTGCTGCATGGAGCTCTTTAAAATTACTTATCTCCAGACCTCACCCCAGGCAAATTAAATTAGAATCTCCAGGGGTGGAGCCCATGTCACAGTATTTTTAAAAATCTCCTTGATGGTTCTAATATGCAGCTTGGTTTGAAAGCAATTGATCAGGTTTTTTCTAATCCATAACTTTCAAATAAATAGTATTCCAGAGTTTGTTTGTTGAGCAGTTGTTTACATTTGGGAGTACATTTTTTGAAATGAACAATGTTATACATGGTGTTTAATTCCCCAGGCCTTTCCATAAAAGCTTAATTAAGCCCAATGTATCTGAAGCTTAGTACTCTGCTAATGGAATTATAGAACTTAATCACCATGTATAACAATGTTTCTGCAAAAACAGACTCAGAATTCTAATAGGGAGGGGGAAGAAAAGAAAAATGATCGCTGCCTACAGCCCAGCCAAAAATTGCTGCTCTTCTGTTCCCTCTATCATGCCCCAGCCAGCATCACACAAACCTGCCTCTCCTTGTAGTCATCTAGGGAGTTTGAGGGTCCTGAATAGCATGTTACTAGTGCCCTTGCCTTTCCCCAACTAGGTAAAAACATGCCAGCTTTCATTCCATTGCTGCAACTATTGCTACTGGACAGGAGTCCCTTTCTTCCCTTGATACAGACATAGCACCCAATTCCCTTGATGTGTATGGGGGATGGGTGGTGGGGGGAAGTTGTTTGTTTTCTATTCTAATCTTCCTTCTTGCCTTTTTTAAGAGATGGAGTTGTTTTCCACTAACAATGCGAATCAGATGAGGGATACAAATGATCATTTTCTCCTATGCTCATTCACAAAGTCCATACAACTTATCTTCCAAAATAGGCCATTTTTTTTTTTTTTTTTTTTTCGGAGAAGGAGTCTTGCTCTGTTGCCCAGGCTGGAGTGCAATGGCATGATCTCGGCTCACCACAACCTCTGCCTCCAGGGTTCCAGCAATTTTCCTGCCTCAGCCTCCCGAGTAGCTGGGATTACAGGCATGCGCCACCACACCCAGCTAATTTTGTATTTTTAGTAGAGATAGGGTTTCTCCATATTGGTCATGCCAGACTTCAGGTGATCAGCCCATCTCGGCCTCCCAAAGTGCTGGGATTAAAGGCATGAATCACTGCACTCAGCCAACAGGCCACTTTTTAAATGTTACAATGGAAGTAAATCAGAACAACCCTAGGTGGAAAAGAATGTTTGTTCTCCCAAAAAGTGGGCTTAGGCCACACAAAGGATTGAGATAAGATTGATTAGCATTTTATCATGAATACTAAATGGTGGCAAGGGAGTGTCGGCAGAAGCTTTCTAATAAAGAGGAGGAAGGAGGTAGAGTGGGTGGTGTTACTCTATTAGTCCATTCTCCCATTGCTGTGAAGAAAGACCTGAAACTGATGAATTTAGAAACAAAAGACATTTAACTGGCTTATGGTTCTGGAGGCTTTATAGGAAGCATGGTGCTGACATCTGCTTGGCTTCTGGAAAGGCTTCAGGAAGCTTCCAATTATGGAAGAAAGCAAAGGGGAAGCAGCTGCCTCACATGGTAGGAACAGGAGCCAGAGAGCGAGGGGGAAGGTGCCACACACTTTTAAACTACCAGATCTCCAGAGAACTCACTCACTATCACAAAGACAGTACCAAGGGGCATGGGGCTAAACTATGAATGAGAAATCCACTTGCCATTATCCAGTCACCTTCTACCAGGCCCTACCTCCAACACTGGGGATTGCATTTCAATGAGATTTGGGTGGGGAAACACATCCAAATTACCACACTGGCCCAGTAGCCCTGGTTTGGAGTGACATTCTATCATGAGACGGAGCAGGTAGGGAGGTGCAAGGGAGCAGAGCGAGGAGAGAAGATCCTACCTAAGAGTAGTGTTAGTGGAAACAAAATGCAGAAGAAAACATCCAGAGGAGTTGTTAGACATGAAAAGAGAATTTTTGTGGTCATAGAGCCACTGAGAAATATTGTGGCTATTTTAGGAGAGGAGGGCATTCTTTTGTAGAGAATAAAAGTGGGTGAGACCAATCAAATTGAGAACTGTTCATACAACCTGAATGTTAAGAAGTGAATACATAAAGTAGAGTCTTGGAAAATTGAGAATTTTTTATATTATTACCACTGTTCTTCATTCAAAAATGCTAACATTTATTTAGCTGGGTTTCTGTTTCTTATTAACCAGATGTCTTCCCATGTCTCCTCTTTCCAATTGTATGCATATGGTTGGCATCTAGTTAGTCCAGCCACACTGACAGTATCTGGTGTCCCCAATTTGACTGGCACAGAGTCCATCTCTACTTATGTGGACATCTGTTGGAGGACATTTCTATCCCTTTCTACATAGCAAAGATGGGAAAAGGGAGCTAGGGAAATCAGTATATGAAATGTCAACCTCATGGCATATTGATTTTTTGGATCTACTTATTTGCACCTCTGGGAATCTCACTCATATGACACTTGGCACAATTACTCATTCAACCTTATGTACTGGGATTTTGAATGTCTTCTGTTTTTGAGCAGCCTAGCAATATGTCCAATATGATTGATCTTGTCATTATTTTCTTTCACTTTGAATGTATGATCTAATGATCAATTTGGTGGCTGGGGAACATTTGAAATTGAGCTGATTTACTCCTCTTTTTTTTTTTTTGTCCCATTTTCCTCACAATACTGCCACTAAGAACTCTGACAACCAAATCACAATTTCGGCCCACATAAAAAATTATTAATATTGGAAATGACCAGATTCTGTTATTCAATATGATTAGACATAATCTGTCTTTAAAATTAAAAAATATATATCAATTTTATTTGATTTCAAATAAAAATATATCAAATGACTACAAACATCTAAATTGGTAGAATATATAAAAATAATTTCAAAATAATACTCAACTATTAAAAATAGCTATTAAGTAGTTATCTGATAGACACTTTAAATTTTTATACATTTTTTATTTAATTTTCATGATTGATGGGGTTCAGGACGTGAGGTTTGGGTCATAATACTAAAATACACAATCTCAAACTCCATAATCCTAAATGTTGAAATCTCAAAAGGTAAAAATCCATAAAGTCGAACATCCCTAACATCTAAAATCTGAAAAATCACAAGCACAGAATAGTTGCATCATGTTATGTAGAACTATTCCTTCAGCATTGCCTTTATTTACAAATTAAGTATGGTTTAAAAAGATGCCCCGTGCCAAGTTGACTAGGAGTAGACTTACGGACTTAATTTGAGGTGTCAACTTAACTGGATTAAGAAGTGCCTAGAAACCTCATAAAGCATCATTTAGTAGTGTCTCTGAGGGTATATATTAGTCAGAGTTCTCTAGAGGGACAGCACTAATAGGATATATGTACATATGAAACGGATTTTATTAAGGAGAATTGACTCACACAATCACAAGGTAAAGTCCCATGATAGGCTGTCTGCGAGTTCAGGAACAAGGAAGCCAGTGGTGGATCAGTCCAAGTCCCAAAACCTCAAAAGTAGGGAAGCCAACAGTGCAGCCTTCAGTTTGTGGCCAAACATCTGAGAGTCCCTGACAAATTACTGGTGTAATTCCAAGAGTCCCTAAGCTGAAGAACTTGGAGAAAAATGAAGGCCAGAAGTCTGCTCTTGCATTTTCTCTTCCTGCTTTATTCTAGCCTCACTGGCAGCTGATTAGATGGTGTCCACCCAGACTGAGGGTGAGTCTGCCTCTCCCAGTCCACCTACTCAAAGGTTAATCTCATTTGGCAACACCATCACAGAGGCACCCAGGAAGAATACTTTGCATCCTTCAATCCAATCAAGTTGACTCTCAATATTTACCATCATGGGGTGCTTTCAGGGGAGATAAGTGGATGAGTCTGAGTGGATTAAATGGGGAAGATATGCCCTCAATGTTGTTGGGTGCCATCTGGCTGGTGGCTGGAAGAGAACAAATACAGAAGAAGGTGAACTGGACTCTCTCTGAGAGGTGGGACGTACTATTCATCAGGACTCCAGGCTCACCACCTTTTGAACTCTAGGACTTGCACCAGGGGTCCCCAGGATCCTGCAGCTTTTGGTATTCCAGTGTCTCCAGCTTGCAGATGGCCTGAAATGGGACTTCTCAGTCACCGTAATTGCGTAAGCCAACTCCTTTAATAAATCCTCTCTCATATTTTTGTATACATAGTGATACAGGAGGTAGAAAGACATTATTTGGGTAAGTTCCTGAGAGTAAGAGAATCCTCGGCAAAGTTTCCCTCTATTAACAAAAAGCAGCCCCCAAATCATTTCCTTTCTAAGAAAGAGCAGCCTGTAAAGTCAAGCTGCAGACATAGAAAAGCGAACTAGAACTTTGCATGGGTGAATGCCGGCAGCTGTGCCAATAAAAGAAGGCTATGCGGGGGCCAGGCATGTTCAACAAAGAGGCTTTATCATCCCTTTTCTTTGTCAAGCCTGCCAGATTGATAATCCATTTGCATAATAAAAGATTAGGGTGGAGTGGCCAGCTTCTTCAAGCACTATGTAAATGGCACACCTGGGCCAAGCAATCTTTTGGGCCCTATGTAAATCTGACACCGCCTCCTCAAGGTAGTCTATAAAACCCCCTGCATTTCACCAGGGAACTGGAAGACCCACTAGAGATCCCCACTCTCTCTGCATGAGAGAGAGCCTCTCTCTTTTCTCTTGCCTATTTAACCTTTACTCTTTCTTTTCAGGGGATGGAGTCTTGCACAGTCACCTGGGCTGGTGTGCAGTGGCCCTACTGTGGCTTGCTGCAACCTCCACCTCCCGGGTTCAAGTGATTCTCCTGCCTCAGCCTCCTGAGTAGCTAGGATTACAGGCATGCGCCACCATGCCCATGGGTTATGTTTTTGTATTTTTAGTAGAGATGGGGTTTCACTATGTTGGCTAAGCTGGTCTGGAACTCCTGACCTTGTGATCCACCCACCTCGGCCTCCCAAAGTGTTTGGATTACAAGTGTGAGCCACCATGGTCAGCCAAACCTCCACTCTTAAACACACTTCTTGTGTGTCTGTGTCCTTGATTTCCTTGGTGTGAGATGACAAACCTCAGGTATTTACCCTAGATAACCATGCTGCTTCAATGGCTTATTGGTTCTGTCTTCTGGGAGGTGCCTGACTATGCAGATTTGGTATTGGGGAAGGGAATAGCATTCTTTCTTACTGTATTTCTTACAACACAATGGAAGAGATCTGTGAAATTATTCTCCTGTAAGGAGGCTGTAATATGTTAAGTGTACTAGGCTAGTTAATGGTGAAAGATAAAAGTTTAAAAGTTAGTCATGCCTGGTGCTGTGAAAACAGAAAATCTCTTTATTGTGGCAGCCTAGCAACAATCAGACCTTGAAATGGACAGCACATGCTTACACAATTTGTAGTCTGAAACCACTCTCCAAACTCAACAGCCTCAGGTGTTGTGAAGATCATACGAAGAAGAGAAAATGCAGGGGTAAAACATAAGAACTCTCTCCCGCCAAATTATTTAACCACATACACCTTCTAACCCTCCATACAGAGCACCATGTTTGCCTTCAAAAAACACCTCCCCCAGAGGATAAAAATAATTAGACAAATTCAGTGATCTTCTGAACCAGACACTTGCTGATATTGAGGTTTCTTCAAGATTACAAATCACATTAAATGGTGAACTCTTCTTGATTAGGAATTTGATTGTCGAAGAAGATAGACTTCTTGTATTTACCACTAAATCTAATGTTAAAAAGCTAGCACATGCTGGCTGGGTGTGGTGGCTCACACCTATAATCCCAGCACTTTGGGATGCCGAGGCAGGCAGATCACCTGAGATTAGGAGTTCGAGACCAGCTTGGACGGCGTGATGAAACCCTGTCTCTACTAAAAATACAAAAAAAAAAAAAAAAAAATTATCTGGGCGTGGTGGCAGGTGCCTGTAATCCCAACTACTCAGGAGGATGATACAGGAGAATTGCTTGAACCTGGGAGGCAAAGGCTGCAGTGAGCAGATTGTGCTGTTGCACTCCAGCCTGGGCAATAAGAGACTCCATCTCAAAGAAAACAGAATACAAAACACTAGCACATGCTTCACTTTGGCTAATGGATGGCACTTTCAAAACTATCCCCACTATTTCTTATCAACTATGTAAAATTCATGACCATAATGGATCCAAAAATCTTAAAAATTTTCCCCTCCTTTATGTATTAATGATTAGAAAAAGTGAAGCACTTTATAAATGCTTATTTGAAGGATTGGTGGACTTTGCAGAAAAAAAATTTATTTTAATTGAACCTCCAAACCATAATGATAGATTTGGAATCAAGTGAGATCAAGGCTTCGCAAAGTGAATTTCTAGTTGTTACCAATAAAGTTTGCTTTTTCCATTCAACCCAATGCATTTGGTGGAAAATTTACATGAGCGGATTGGCCACACTATACAGTAACAATGAAAACTTCAGTTTAAAAATGTGTCATTTGCCTGCGTTGGCATTGCTCTTAGCTGATGAAATTCCAGGAGTTTTAGAAATAAAAGACAAAATTACCTGAAGAAGCCTGAAAAGTTACTGACTGGTTCAGAAATAACTATGTGCATGGCAGGATAAGAAGACAATTGTTTCTGCCAAATTTGTGGCTTGTATATGAGTGCAAAATAAATGGATTTCCAAGTGCCCAAACAGCATGAAAGTATGACAGAAAACAATGGTAACATGTCATAGGGAATGCTCATGTCAGTGTATGTCAAATTAGAGAATTTCAGAATGAGCTGTGCCATATAGAAAATGAATGTGAACATATTCTCTGAGGAGAGCCATGCTCTAAAATTAAAAATAAGAGATATTCATCATGATGCAAGAAATCAACATCTTATTAATGATCATCCAAGTCAATCAGTGCTTATGGACTACCTCTGTGCAATTACTCATAGTCTCTTTTAATCCCTGTAATACACTTCTTCATATGTAACATTTTCTTTTTCCAGTTTTTTTTAAACAGTGCTTTTAATTGTCAGCATTAATTTTTACTGTGTATTTCATCTTCCTATCCTGTGTATTTCATCTTCACATCATTTCTATTACTGGATATATCAATTATGTAGAGACTTTTAGGGAGTTCTAATTTGTTTTATGCATTTTTTGCAAGTCTGATTCCACAAAAGTGCATTATTACAACATTTACTTTGTGTGTAAGCATTTGTGTATGTACCTAAAATGTTGCCACTTCCTCAATAAATAGAGAGATATCCTTTTTGTACATCAGCATTGTTGAAAAATAAGAATTCTCAAGATCTCAGCTTTTTCGATGACTGCATATGTGATGATGATCTATCATGCTTTTTGATTGATCTCATCAAAAAAACAGGTTGTTCCTCATGGTATTTTAGATAACCACAGTTATAAAAGTGGGTGCAGTCAATTACCAGCCATAGTGATATGCATTTATACATTTTCCTTTTTAGCCTGTTTCTTTATGGATATGGTTCATCTGTTCATAAGTGTTATACTGTCATTAGACCTTAGTGTTTATACATGGAAAAATATGTATGTTATTATCACCTATTCTACTGTGCAAAGTGGCTCATGTTTTTTTTTGTTTGCTTGTTTTTTGCCTTTTTTTTTTTTTTTTTTTTTTGAGTCTCTTGCCCAGGTTGGAGTGCAGTGGTATGATCTCGGCTCACTGCAACCTCTGCCTCCCAGGTTGAAGTGATTCTCTTGCCTCAGCCTCCTGAGTAGCTGAGGCTACAGGCATGTACCACCATACCTGGCTAATTTTTGTATTTTTAGTAGAAATTGGGTTCCACTAGGCCCATGTTTTTATATGTTTCTCAAATGAATCCCCCTATAGTAGTACAAATAAGTATATTTTAAAGAATTTTGTATTATTCTTTCCAGAATTATATTTTCAGAATTTTGATCATTCAGGATTTTAACGTTTGAGACTATGACTCTAGTATTGCATCTTTGGGGATTATAACTGTCTCCTGTTCAAAAGTTCTGTAGAATTGTTTAATCTGGGAGGGTAAAAGGAGGAGAGAGGAGCTGAAAAAGAAAGAGGGGGAGCATGGGACACTGCACTTAGCAGGCTACAAATCACTGGTGTGTCTTTACCTAAGTGCAATCAAAAACCACTGTAGTAAGTAAGGAGGGGCTGCCTTAATGACATCTGTACAAATGAGTTGGAGATAAGGCAGAGTGGAAATTGTGAGGACTTTTTTTTATAATTATACTTTAAGTTCTGGGATACATTTGCAGGACGTGCAGGTTTGTCACATAGGTATACATGTGCCATGGTGGTTTGCTGCAACTATCAACCCGTCATCTACATTAGGCATTTCTCCTAATGCTCTTCCACCCCTAGCCCCCAAACCCCAACAGTAAGGACATTTAAGAATCTATGATTGCAGTTCAGGTGAGACTTATGGTTACCTAGACAAGGGAAAGGACAATGCTGGAAAGAGATGGACTCACTTGACTGATTATCAGAAGAGAAAATAGACAGGACTTGTACTACATTATTATTGGGGGTAAGGGTGATATGAAAACTAGCATCAATTATTGTGTCTTGCATAAGGTAATAGTCAGCAGTTTCATTTAGATATAGGAATCTTTGAAAGAGGACCAGGTCACAACCAGGAGTAATACTGTGTCTCATTTTAGATGTGTTGAGTTTGAGTTTCAGTTGCTTTTTAAATAATCAAAGTACCACAACTGCATTGTTGGACATGTGATCTAGGCTTAAATGGAAGGTCTGAGATGAAGTTTACACAAATAAGCATTATCTGTGTATACACAGAAATTAAAACCAATGATGTAAAAGCTACCACTGCAAGATGAGAAATGAAATCAGAAGATGAGAGAGCCCAGCACTGTGGCTGGGAGCATGCAAAAATAAAATAAAATAGGGTAAGGGATACAGCAACATTTTATTCCAACAAGGAAAGCTAGTTTCGAGTATGACAATTTCTTCTAAAGAATATGTTTATTATTCTTGATGGAGACCAATGCTGAAAAGTAAACCCAGTAGGTTGGGCACATGGTTGGGTGGTGAAGGCAAAGCTTGAAAAGCTACAGAGAAAGAGTGCTCAAAATAGTAGGAGACAAGGACAGGAACACGTTGGTTTAGATAACCAACATAAGTAAGTGATTTTCAAGAGAGAGTTCATAGTGTCAGTCGCTACTAAGAAATCAGGTAAGACGAGGACTGAAGATGACCTACCTGTTGAATAGATGGTATAAATCAGGTAGAAGAAAGATTGAGACATCTGAAAAATAACCTGGTATCTTATATTCATAATGTTTTATAATTTGCTTTTCATCTTACAATAAACTTGTGAAGTTATTTCCATGTTGTTAAATACTTTTCTAGCAGAGTTCTACCATAGTTTATTAAATGAATTTCATATTGCTGGCCATTCCAACATTTTTGCTATTATAAACAATCCTATAATGAGCACTGTTGCAGCTCTGTCTTTATGAATATAATTATGTCCCTGAGCCACATTTCTAGAAGTGTAATTGCTAGGTTAAAAGTTTTTCTTTTTCTTTTTTTTTTTTAATATAGGGTTACATAATCATTGGAATGCTATTGCCAAATCAGTGCATGGCTAGGGCTGCACAGTCTACTAATGTTTCTTCTCTGAGGAACTAAGTGAGCCTAAGTGATTACCCACATTTATTATAGTTTAGCCCATATATGCCTCTGAGATTGGTTTTAGTTGAACTACTGTATAAATCTTTACTCTCTGAGAACGTTAAATTGCTGATATTTAGTTAGTACTTACTGTGCATCACACAATCTTTTAAGAAGATACACGAGGCCAGGCACAGTAGCTCATGCCTGTAATCCCAGAACTTTGAGAGGCCAAGGCGGGCAGATCTCCTGAGGTCAGGAATTCGAGACTATCCTGACCAACATGGCAAAACCCCGTCTCTACTAAAAATACGAAAAATTATCTGGGTATGGTGGTGGGTGCCTGTAATCCCAGCTACTCAGGAAGCTGAGGCAGGAAAATCGCCTGAACCTGGGAGGTGGAGGTTGTAGTAAGCTGAGATCACACCATTGCACTCCAGCCTGGCTAACAAGAGCGAGACTCTGTCTCAAAAAAAAAAAAAAAAAAAAAAAAAAGATGTATGAAGAGATAGATAGTAGTAATTTAATTCTGATAAGAATCCTTTCTTTTCCTTTCATTATTTTTCTTTTGATATTAAATATAGAGTTAGACTATTTTTGCACAGTAGTTTGGGTAAATTCTCATGTTCAACTTCAAGGAAAGTTTCTAGGTGATATAAGCTCAAGTAATGGGGACTTCCTATGAGAATGGACAATGAAATTAAGCAGTAGAAGGCAGTGGGTTCTATGGATTCTAAAATCATAAATGTACACATGTCACCATGTCATGGTAATATCCAAATATTGGAGGAAAGTTCATATAAACATTTTTACCATCTGTTTTTCCATAAAAAATTCTTTCTGCTGTTCAAAATTATTGGAAAACAGAGATTGTGATTTCCACTGTGAAGGAGGAGGAGAAGAGGAGAAAGAGAAGGCAAAGAGGGGAATGAAGGGAAAGAGGAGGAGACAGAGAAATTGATGGAGGGGACTTATTTTACTCTAAGTAGATTAATTAATTAAAAATAGAATAAAATGGGGTAAGGGATACAGCAACATTTTTTTCCAACAAGGAGAGCTAGTTTAGAGTATGAAAATTTCTTCTAAAGAATGTGTTTATTATCCTTGATGGAGACCAAAGTTGAAAAGCAAGCGGATGACTTTCAATTCTACACAGTGTCCACACCTCTCCACAGTGGTAGTCACGATATTTAGGAAGAGCATCATTAGTGAATAAAGAAAATGAGATACTTGGATGGGATGGAGTTACAGACTAACAGTATTTTGCCAACCACTTGAAAAACAGAAGATGTTTTTAATATATCCTGTCTAAAATGGAAATCAAAAAGTTGTGTTAAATACCACTGTAATAAATTAGATTGTAAAGTCTTTATGATAATTATAGCAAAAAGCTTCTGAGGTGAGCTTCTACAAGATATATCTAGCTGATTAGTAGTAAAGAGCAGTGCTTCAGGACATACATCTCATTGTGGTAACTGTCCCAACCACACATCCACATCTCTCTTCTCAGGTTTCCAAGTCGGAAATGGAGTCCTGAATTTTGAAGAACTGCATAATTTGTTTTGTTAGCATCATGCAAGAATACGTTACTTTATTTGCCTTATATTTTCTTTATTGATAACTTGTTTCAATTCAGTGTGCTTTTCATAGGTGTTTTCCCTTATTGAAATTTCCATGACACTTATGAATCATCATTAATTACAGGAAACCACTACTTGAGGATGTCTGTTTCTTTCTTTTTAAATTTCTTTTTAAAAATGTTTTATTTCCCTATTTTGGGGGGAATGGGTGATGTTTGATTGCACAGAAAAGCACTTTAGTGATGATTTCTGAGATTTTGTCACATCACCTGAGCAACGTACACTGTACCCAGTGTGTAGTAAATAATAAGTGGTAAATACAGGAAAATGCGACTTGGGGATGTCTTTTTTTTTCTTCCTATTTGTTTCTTTTTTTTTTAATTTTTGTTTTAATAGTTTTGGGGAAACAAGTGATGTTTGATTACATGGAAAAGTGCCTTAGTGGTGATTTCTGAGATTTTGATTATATATTATCTAAGTTCCCTTCCAGCTTGAAAATAATATGATACTTATTTTTCTTTCTACCCTTTAAAAAATAACTATTGCTTTTTTTCACTTATGATATAAAATAGTGTGATGTATAGTTCCCAATCTAGAGTTTCAGCTTCTTCATGCTCCATTTAAAGGTATTAAGGCCTGACTGATTTGCAATGTAATGGTATTCCAGGTATAACTCTAATAAGAGAAATTGAAAGGCAGTTTCTGAACCTTATATGTATATATGCATGTATATACTTCACACGCTAATACTGACATAACAATGAAATGTGTGATTACTACACTTGTCCCATAGCTTAAAATTGGCCTGATCATGATTTACATTACTTATTTATGTTGATACAGTTCTAAAGATACTTGACCTATATTTTGCATTTCCTTCAAAGGACAAATTCACTGAGGTTTAAATTGCCATTCTCAGTACCAAATAAAAATAAATTGCTTGTCTTTCATCTGTACATTCATCTCGTGAACATTTGCTGGCAGAGAGAGAGACTTCCTTATATAGTGAATAGGGTTAGTTTCCATCCTAATAATATTCTGTGAAACTGAATTTGGTTGCATAATTTCAAATACATTAGAAAGAAGATGAATCATATATTCCCTATTCTGAGAGAAGTACATTTGTTAATACTCTGTGCAACAGAGTTAAATGGAAAGATTCAGACTGGGAGAAACTGTAATTTCAGTGGCTGGAAATACATTCATTTTGATTTCCTTCCTGGCTATGCTCCTGACATTTTAAGTGACCTGAAGTAAGTAACAAAAATGCATAATTTCCCTTTAGTAAGTGAATATTACTACTGAACCTCACAGAGCTTTGTATAAGTTGTTAATTGTTGAGAGCCAAGTGCACGAAGGGTGGTTTAGAATTTTATTTATCTTATGATCAATTTTGAAAAAATCGGGAATTAGAAGCAGACTATTTCACAGTACTGTTTTGTAGAAACCATGTTTTTTCCTTACTGTTTCTTTCCTGCCACCTCAAGATTCTGCCCTATGGACCATCTTAGAGCAAGACATTAGCAGTGTGTAATGTTGCGAAAAATATAAGATATACAATAAGTAAAAAAACCTTCTTAATATTATCTATTTCTAAATGTGGCATAATTATAAAACAAAAGCTTATCATGGTTTCTAGAAATGAAATTAGTAATCTTGGGAGGGGTTCTCCATTAAAGAAAGCTTCTGGTTACAATTTCTCCTTTGGAAAAAGCATGCAGTTGAAGAGGACAGGAGACATCACTTTTACAATAAATATCCAGCCTTAAGTGTTCAACTTTGGTAAATGATAAAAGGCTAAGGGCATGGCTTTACCAACTATTTAAGCTTCAGTTCCAGGGCACTGGAATTTGTTTTTCCACGTCAATTCAGATCCACGAATAAGGAGAACATGAGAGGCCACAGAGGCAATATCTAGCCCAGTGATATGGTTTGGCTGTGTCCCCACCCAAATCTCATCTTAATTGTACCTCCCATAAAACCCACATGTCATGGGAGGGACCCAATGTGAGATAATTGAATCATGGCGGGGGGGCTTTTCCCTCATACTGTTCTCGTGGTAGTCAATAAGTTTTACAAGGTCTGATGGTTTTATAATTGGGAGTTCCCCTGCACAAGCTCTCTTTGCCTGCTGCCATGTAAGATGTGTCTTTGGTCTTCCCTCACTTTCCACCATGATTGTGAGGCTTTCTCAGCCATGTGGAACTGTGACTGCATTGAATCTCTTTCCTTTATAAATTACTCAGTCTTGGGGTAAGAACAGACTAATATACCAACTAACAGTCCCCTTGTCTGTATGTGTAATCTGTAGAATGGTGTCATTATGTCATCCCTAGAAGAATAGTGGCATTTAAGGCCTGTTTGTGGCTACTATAGTGTGTTTTCACCAAGTCCTGCACCTTCAGGAAACAGCTCTCTTGTTACAAAATGAAATGGCTTCTTTTTCTGCCCATATCCTATTAACCTCTCAGGAGTGCTTGATGTTTTTATTTGTCTCCTGGTCATGAAGCACCAATTTCCTTGGCTTCTCTGACAACACAGTCTCCTGATTTTTCTCCTAACTCTATGACTGCTCCTTCTCAGGCCTCGTATCCTCTTTCTCCATGGACTCTTTCTCTACAACCTCACACCCAAGGAATATTCTGATATGCTGTTAACCCCAGAGCCTACATAGCCAGTCCACTCCATTTCTCCAGACTTAGATCCACCCTACCAGATACCCTGCAGCTACCTCAAACTCAGGGTATCCACTAATCTGGCCAAATTGCTCCTCTCTCCTGCCCTTCACCAATCATGAATTTATTCTTGCATTCAGTATCCAAGTGAACAGCCTCCCTTACCACCTCACAACACAGGTGACCTCCTTCTCCTTTACCTCTTACCAACTCTACCAGTAGATCACAGACCACTGTCAACTCTTCCTCCTAAGTTTATCTGTAAAGCAGATCAAAGACAGAGCTCTGGATCTCTTAGGACTTCCTGGCTTTAAATCCCAGCTTTTTGCCTTTTTGGAAGTCCTGAGTTTGAGTTGGTCTTCTCTTTAAACTTGCGTTTCCTCATTTTTTACATAGTAAAATGGTACTTATATTTATAGAAGTTTGTATGTGTAACAAGACCCTACATGAAACATGAAAAGCATTGAGTGTAGCACATATATGTGAGGTCGTCTTATGACTAATCCCTGTCCTCTGTCCTACTCTGTTCCTTCTTTCCAACTGCAGGCTTTTTTCATGGGGTCACTGTAACAGCCTTCCCATTGATCTCCTGCCTTGAGTCTCCTCCAAGATCCAACCTGTCCTCTCACTGCAGTCGAAGTGGTCCTTTCCAAAATTGAAATTTACTGTGCTCTTCCCAACTTCCTACCCTTCATTGACTTCTTATTGGTTTTCAGATCCATGCAGCTCCATAACATGGTACATAAGGGCCTTCAGCTCTTGACTCTTGCCCATCAGCCCAGGTTCAACTCAGGTCACCTCCACTTTATTCAGCCTGCCTCCACTGTACTGAAATTTCTGCTTCTAGAATTTGCCATGCTTTTTATTCCCAAACATGCTGTGTCAGGAACATTCTCTTTTCTTTCCTACCTACCCAGGCAAATCCTACATGTCCTTCCTCTTAGTTCCTTTTCCCTATTTTAATTAGGTGCCCTGCTGCATGTTCTCAGAGCACCAGCTTTTATTACAGCACTTATCTTGTGGTTATGGAATTTTTTTTAAACAATCTCTCTCTTGAGACTGTTCTGTTCAGCTTCTATCTCCTGTGCCTAACCAATGTCTTATATGAAGCAGCATTCTCTTATGCAGAATACATGGCCTCCAGGGGTAATATAACACGTTTTTAGCCTTCTTCCCTTTATGAGGCTTCCAAGACAGATTTTCCAAAGATGGTCTCCCCAGAGACATATATGGATGGGCTCCTAGGAATGCATGACCTTTATGCCCCTGCAACTTAAACATTATTTTTGTTATACTTATCATCTTTGTTATTTATGTCATTTTTCTCTTTTGCCAATGAGGAAACTAAGGGGCAGAAAAAAAAATTGAGTGCCTTTGAATCATTCATCTAAGTAGAAGACATGCCTTGCTTCTAGTTCACATCATTAGCAAGGAGAGGAAAAACAAAAAGAAGCTTACAGCAGGTACTAAGAACACCTCTGTCTTGAGCAGATTTAGACCTGCGTGGCTGGGTTTCGGGGCGGTGAAAGAAAGCAGCATTGACACCCACAGGGTCCTGTATTGAGAATGGAATAATGCTGCCAAACGCAACAGCCTTTGCAAGTGGCGAGGGCCGGAAAAGAAAACAGATCAGTCTCTTTAGCAATAACAACACATGGATAGCACAGCACTGAGACAAGTATGTCAGAAACACAAGTGTTTAAGAGGCGTATTCCTCAAGAGAATCCTTTTATATGCTTTAAATAATTCTTAAGTGTGAAATGCAAGTTATGCTTGAACTGCATGTTAGGTATTTTTTTCCCTAAAAACTCTCAGACTCAATCTGAGGACAAATTGCATTTCTTATTACTTAACAGGAAGAGAATATTTTAGATATTTTTCAGCTGTGTTAAACATCAGCATGGACTAAAAATGTGTATGCCTAGGTGGGTGTTGATTAATGGTGCTAAGAACACTTTGTGTGGGATTTTATGCTAATTACCCTTTATACCCTAACCCATGTCAATTTTAACAATCTAAATTAGCATTTTCTCCTAGGACTCAGGAATGTGAGAATTGTGAGATTGGCTCAGTAAGCTGAGTTCGCAGTGAGAAAATTGAGATGTTCTCTATTTCCATATTAACATCTGCTGCTTGTTCAAAGCGTGATCCTTTCAAAATGATGAAGATATTGAAAGAAAAATGAACAGAATAAGGAGCATTACCATATACTTTATATTTTTTAAAAAGTGCAATATTTGACATTATCATCAACAGTTCCAGCTAATAATGCCTGGAATAATGGATTTTTAGTATACAGTGTTTGAGAAATTGATCACATTGTTGACACAAATATTTTAGTTTCTCTGTTATTTGTGGCACTTATATAATAGAACAAACTCTCAAAGACAATTGGTTATGAAAAATGTCAGGCTAAATCACAATAATAATTAACTTTTTTTTGTTTGTTTTTGAAGTAACTCAAGTAGGTAGCACAGGCATTTTCAGGTGATGCTTTGAAAAATAAAATACCAAACCCAAACTCTTCAGGAGGAAAATTTATAGACCTCCTATCCCATAAACTAGAATGTGGACTTGGACATTTAAAAATCAGATGCATTAGTTTTAAACTGCATAGAAGTCTCTTTCTCCTTCATCTTAATGGTCTGACCTAGATTTGTAAACTATCCAGTTTCTTGATGTTATAACCTGTAAGACCTAAGATACATAGAACAGTGTTAAGAGAACATGGTATTAGAAGCAAAACTGCTCAGCTTCAGAGGAATATTCAGCTGCTATGAAGCCAAGGTCTAGCCAAGTGGTGGCTTGGCAGTGTACATATTGTGGTGAAATCTGAACCACATAATAAATAGTTCTCAGGTCACAGTTAATATAATGTATGTACCCAAAATTCTTGGAGTTGTTCCCTATATCCAAAAGCTGTTCACTGCTGACAGTTAGGTTTTGAAATCCTGCTTCAGATTAATTTGGATTATCAATTAGTTGTTCTAGTTTCCCCAGGATTCTGGGGATCACTCCAGTGGGAAGCAGGACCTCTCCATCTCCCCAATTTCAAGTGGTAGAGACAAATTTAGAGAGAACAGCTGCCTCACTGTTGCAGAATATTCAGGAGACCAGAGAGACCAATGGGTGAAACAGGAGGATTTTATTAAGGTGGCCACCGGCTCAGCGGATGAACATCCCAAGGCTGAGCAAACGAGAAAGAAAATGGGCTACTTTTTATACATCCAGGATGATGTAGCAGCTAACAGGTTTACAGAAGCCAGAACGAAGAACAGTTAATTAATTTGCAACATGTCTTGTGATGTATGTCACATTTGAAAAATAGCATTTTGAGAAATGCATTGTATATTCTTTGGGTGTTATCTTGCCCTGTGACCTTGCAGCTGGTCAGCAAGAAAAACAGGAGTCTTGAGATGCCTGGGAACTTTGCTGAGAACGTGGGGAGAATAGATAAGACAGGTTTTTGCAGGGAGTTAGTTAATTTTAAGCAGAGCTGGGGTTAGGTTTTATATTAAACAGCATGCAACACAGCAAAATTTATTATATAGCAATTACAAATTATAAGGTTTGTTTTTACTATTGTTGCTATTATTTAATTCCCTTCTTCATCACTAGAGACTGATCTAAGAGCTGTGCAAGAGACTGCAGAGAGGTTTATACAGGCTACTCTCTGGTCCTTGGAGTTTCTTGGAGAACTCACTGACTCAGTGAGGGGTGGAGGGCCAGGCCATGTGCATGAGGGTGGGTGACACCTGGGCAGTGTTCAGGTGGGCTGCACTCTGACATTCCCTCATTTTCCCCTGTCCTCAAAATCACTTGCTGCTTTCCTCCTCTCCTAGGAATGTCCTTCATGGTTAGAACTTCCTCTCTCCTTTGAAATCACCTTCTTAAATCCCAGCACTGTGTTCATAGCCCCATGGATTTTACTGCCATTCAGTTACAATAGAAGTAATTTAGGTCACACAAAAACATTTAATTCAAGACCAATTTTTATTTTTATTTTTTGAGATGGACTCTTACTCTGTTGCCCAGGCTGGAGTGTAGTTGTGCGATCTTGGCTCACTGCAACCTCCACCTCCCAGGTTCAAGTGATTCTCCTGCCTCAGCCTCCCAAGTAGCTGTGACTACAGACATGTGCCACCTTGCTCGGCGAATTTTTTGTATTTTAGTAGAGACGCGGTTTCACCGTGTTAGCCAGGGTGGTCTCTATCTCCTGACTTCGTGATCTACCCGCCTCAGCCTCCCAAAGTGCTGGGATCACAGGTGTGACCACTATGCCCAGCCAATTCAAGACCAATTTTAAAGACTTAAATGTGAGTGTATACAGAGGGGAAAAGAGCTAGAGTATTTTAGGAGCATCTCCATCTATAACGATCATACTTAAGCATCTCAAGATGTATGTAACACAGGCAGCGTGTGCTACCACAAAATTACACCCCATTAGAAAAGATGGACTATTTTTCACCCATCCTACAAACATGCATACTACATTTAATTGTACTCCCAGAGGACAATAGTCTTTTCAAAGCAGAAAGATCTGGGTTCAAATTTAACTTCTGCCACTTGATAGTTTCATGAGCTGGAGCAGTTACTTAGCCCCTCTGGGTTTCACTCTCATCATCTGTAAAGCGGGCATAATGTTGTGAAGATTATATCAAAGGCTGGGAATGATAATAAGAGGCTTTGTAAAATGCCTAGCCCCTGCCTGACGCAAGGGAGGTGGCCTGTGAGTTTGTTCTCTCCTGTGAGTTCCTTCTTTCACTGCCAAACTGACCTTTCCTTCCAGCCACACTTTGCAGCCTCTCTGACTGAATCTTTATGTTGCTCCTTATGCCTTATTTGTACTCCTCTTTTATTCTATCGTGTCCATTTCTTGCCCACCTAATCTACTCTATGGGCTTCAGCCAGGTTATTATGCCAATAATAGGGTTTGGCTTTGTGGCCTCACCCAAATCTCACCTTTAATTGTAATAATCTTCATGTGTCAAGGGTAGGGCCAGGTGTAGATAATTAAATCATGAGCACTGTTTCCTCCCTACTGTTCTCATGGTAGTGAATAAGTCTCAAGAGAGCTGATGGTTTTATAAATGGGAGTTCCTCTATGCAAGCTCTCTTGTCTGCTGCTATGTAAGCCATGCTTTTGCTTCTCCTTTGCCTTCTGCCATGATTGTGAGGCCACTCCAGCCATGTGGAACTGTGAGTCCGTTAAACCTCTTTCCTTTATAAATTACCCAGTCTGGATATGTCTTTATTAGCAGCGTAAGAACAGACTAATACAGCCAATGAATTATAAATTGTATCTCTGGACCACATATTTTCCAATCAGTCTTTTCTTTTGTCTCTTCTCTTTATTTTATTTCATTTTATTTTATTTTGAGGCTGGGTCTCACTCTGTCTTCCAGGCTGGAAAGCAGTGGTGTAATCATGACTTACTGCAACCTTGACCTCCCCAGGCTCAGGTGACCCTCCCACCTCAGCTTCCAGAGTAGGTGGGACTACAGGCATGTGCCACCACGCCAGGCTAATTTTTGTATTTTTTTGTAGAGACAAGGTCTTGCTATGTTGCCCAGGCTGTTTTTGAGTCCTTTATTTCTCTGAAGCCTCCTGGACATCTTGCTAGATTTTCTTAAGGCATCCCCAACGCAAATGTTTTAATACAAATGTTGTTTAATTCTGTCTTGATTTCCCATCTAAAGAGACAAATCCTATTAATCACACCTCCTGAATGTCACTTGAATCCATATTTCCCTCTTGACTGCATTGCCACTGTCTTAATACAGATGCCTCAGCCCTTCTGGTTCCCTACAGCAGCATTCTGGAAGACCTCCCTAACTCGAAGGCTTACACACTTGCCCACCCCATGCCATCTTCAGAATCCTATTCCAATCAGACTCATCTTTCTGCAAGGCAAACATAGCCCTATTAGTCCTTTGGCTTAATTCATTAAAAAAATACATATATATATATATATCTTCATGACTTGGGATAGAATTCAGTCTTCACTGCATGGCATCAAGGTTCTGTCACACCCACTCTCCATTCTACAACTTTAGCTCATTCTTTTTCCTTAGCCTGAAACATGTATTCTTCCCTGCTCAGCCTTTTGAATTCCTGTCTGTATTTAAAGACTCCACTCAGGTCCTCTAAACAGCCATTCTTGATACTCCTGAGGCAGTATTGTGCTTCCGGAATTTTGTACATGCCATGATTACAGCATTTAGCCATTTGAAAGAGATTGGATGCAAGCAAATCATTGCAATCAATCTGATGAGAGCTCTCTGAAAGCAATATTTGCTTCTGACTCATTTTACTTTCCAATAACCTGTCACATAGTAGGGATTGGTATTTGAATGAAGGAAATGAATGAATGAATGAATGAATGAATGAATGAATGAATTCAGTTCCTTTCTAACCTGATCTTGGCAAACTAAATTGCATGTTTAAGTCTCTTCCTACTTTTACTTATGTGCTCAGGGGCTGCTAGGTATTCCAATAGTAATGAGTTTGGCCCCTGTCCATTCTTTTATTAAAATAAAGCAGGCTTCCTGCCAAACCTGACTTTAATCTTAAAAATCTCTGTCTTCAGAATAAACTTTTGCCCTCTCTCTTAGCCAGAAAAACTTCAATCATCTTGCTTTTATTTTGAGGAAGAATTGCTCAATCATTTTTCATATAAAGATTTCCAAACCCCCAGGAACTTCTTAAAAATTAGATCATAGACTTTAAAGGGGATTTGATAACAAAATCATCCCTAATAAATATCAAAATACTACTTAATGCAGTTATCCTAGTTAGGCATCAAAAATTAAATTTTAGTTAGATACACAACAGATTGTTACCTGTACTGGGCTTAATGGGCTGAAAAGTGCGGTGGAATGACCAAATTTCTGAGAATGCCACATATATTTAATGAAGGAAAGTTGCACATCTCCAAACTACATTTTTCATCATTTTCTTCTAATTTAAACTATATTCAGAACTGTACAAAATGTTGCCATCATTTCTTTCATGGAAGCATTTACACGTCTGCAGTTGAAGCTATTTCTTGCAAACTTGATCTTTATTAAATATATCTGACTTATGTTCTGCAGGCTTGAGAAAGGTCAAATTAATTTCATCATCGTTTCACTTTCCACTGGCATCTGTTGTGCAGCATGGCACTGCTGTTATAAATAAGGCTTCCTCCTAAGGAACAACATGGTATCTTAAATTATATCCAGTGCCACAAATGATTCCAACTCCAGTTCTAATCAGGCTCCATGGCTCTGGCATGACACATAGGGCCTTTTTGAAATTTGTTCTAATATGTCTTATATTTCAAAGAATTGTGCATCAGAAGTTGATTTACAAGAAGAAAACTAAAGAACAGCACAAAAATTATATATTCACTAAAGACAAAGAAGAAATTACAAGAATAAACTGGCTTTGAATATATGCATGAACATATGTTTAAGACTCATAGTTTTGTAGAATCTATCATTTTCAGTTGCCTGCATCTGCCTACTGTAACCCATCAGTTTTGCCCCAAATCAGTAAGAGCTCTTGCAAGCAAATAAAATGTCAAAATACTTTTCTCTGTGGCGGTATGGCTGATATAAATATGAAGATTCTTGAACTTGAATTATAATCAATGAAATCACCTCAAAGTGTGTATCAAACTTTGAAAAGTTGTCCATAAACAAGCTGCCAAAAAGAAAAAGGAGAATTAGCTCCATTTAATTCTGGAATTAGTTTTTCTATTACAGATTTGTTATTTTTGCATTATATTTTCCTACTGGGTATTTTATTAATGTAGATAAATTATTAATTTGGCTTTATTATCTTGAAGTAATTTCATCTTACAAAACTTTTCTACTTTCTTTTTATTTTCCTGTCCAATTTGTTTTTAATTGTATTTTATACTTTAAGTTCTGGGGTACATGTGTAGGATGTGCAGGTTTGTTACGCAGGTATACACGTGCCATGATGGTTTGCTGCATCTATCACCCCGTCATCTACATTAGGTATTTCTCCTCATCTGTCCCTCCCCTAGCCCCCAACCCCCTACTATCCCTCTGCTAGCCCCCCACCCCACCTACAGGCCCCGGTGTGTGATGTTCCCCTTCCTGTGTCCATGTGTTCTCATTGTTCAACACTCACTTATAAGTGAAAAAATGCAGCGTTTGGTTTTCTCTTCTTGTGTCAGTTTGCTGAGAATGATGGTTTCCAGCTTATCCATGTCCCTGCAAAGGACATGAACTCCTCCTTTTTTATGGCTGCATAGTATTCCATGGTGTATATGTTCCACATTTTTTAGGAGATTGCCATGCATGTTCTCAGTATCAAGACATCCTTTAAACATGATGGCAAATTTTTCTGTTTTTCTTTCAGTCTTTTTTTAATTCAATGCCCCAAATCACAAGAAATGTAAAATACAAGTCTTTGGTTCCAGCTCACAACTGTAAATAAAATTATTATATCAGTAAATATACTTGATACTTACTGCACTTGGTAACTTTTTAAGGTGATTCCTATTTCAATATGTAAATCTTCTTAAAATTAAGAATGAACCTGGGCACAGTGGCTCACACTTGTAATCACAATGTTTGGGATGCCAAGGTGGGAGGATCACTTGAGGCTAGGAGTTCATAGACCAGCCTGGGCAACATAGCAAGATCCTATCTTTACAGAAACATAAAACTGGACATGGTGGCTTACACCTATAGTCCTAGCTGCTCAGAAGGCTGGGGTAGAAGAAAGAGTTGAGCCTGGGAGTTTGAGGCTGCAGTGAGTTATGATTGTTCCACTGCAGTCTAGCCTGGGTGACAGAGCAAGAAACTGTTTCTTTAAAAAAAAAATAACTTATGAATTTTAACAAGTGCTTTTCAACAATTTTTGTAACAGCATATTATTTTTCCTTTGACCAAAGACAATAGTAAATTATAGTTGTGTAAACTTATAAAATGAATAACGGGAGAGATAGGAGTTTGTATAGGGCAGAAGAGCTTCACAAAAGAAGGCTATCTTCTACCTGGAAAATAATAGTGATTATATAGGAAGGCCTTCTACGAATGATTAATTGGATGCAATTTCTTGATCAGCAATTGAATTCCTCAATTCATAAGGTTAATTGCAAAATGGGCAGAAATGTTGATGATTCACGGAATAAGTCCCAAGATGTACTTGCTTAATCAAAAAAAAAAGAAAATCAGAAGAAGACAAAGAAATGACAAAATCCAATGGGCAAATAACATACATTTGTTGGAGCACTAAGTACGCATAAAGGCAGTCTTTACAACGATTAGAATATTGATGTTACTACCCCACCATCCTCCTTCACTCAGGGACCAACCAGCAACATGGCTTTTAAAAGAGACTCATGAGAGAATTTGTGTCCATCATAAATTACTTCAACCGGAATGAAAAGGAAAATTATTGACTTTATGATTGGAAATTAACTGCAACATTTAGCTAATTTGCCTGGACATGCTCCCAGCTACCCTGATTATTTCTCAAGTGGAGTAGAGGGAGACAAAAATAAAGGGAAAAAATCATGAATGCTTTGTACAATAAAAGTTGTGTTGACATGTGGAACTCGGTGAGGATGTATAAATGACACCAGAAAGTATCCAGAATGCCAACATATGCCATTTATCTACAATTGTAACTATACAATGAGCAGGAATCACGATAATGAAATTAATTTCTGGAACATTGTGCTGACTCTTGAGGCAGGAATTAGATTGTAACTAGAAAAAAAAGGCTCTTTAAGAATATGATGTGCCTTGAGAGTTGAATTAGTTTCCTAGAAAGAAACTTTGTCTTACTATTAGGTACTTTTAGCCATTCCCAATTATTTTCATGCCCAAGAAAAGCCACTATAAACCAGACAAGGTAATTTTCACTGCCACTTGGCCAAAGCCTCATATAATTTGCTGCAACTGCCTAAGCTTTCATTTCCTCCTAATAATGGGGCCTTAATCCTACCCTTTGCAGGGACAGTGGAAGTTATTTATGATCCCTAAAGCACCACTTCAGAGAAGATTCTAGAGAAATAGAAAACATCGAAAAAGCACTTGCACACCACTTAACAGACCGTGCGAGACTTCTTAACAAACCGCACAAGATTCTGCAGCTTTGGGATTAGAGGATTTTTCAATCCACTTTTCTGTTCAACTTTGTCAGAAATGTACTTTTCTACTCATGCACATTTTTAAACTAACATCATGCATCTCAAAAATGATAAAAATGTGGACAAACTTGGGAGGTAAATGAAGAATAATAGCATGGGTATAACTTGGCAATCCCAATGCTAATAATGAGTAAGATATTGCCAGAAAATGCACTAGGAAATGATTGGAATCTCGGTCCACAAACTCAAATCTTTAAAAAGAAATATATTATTTTGGTTATTTACTTTAAATAAAGTTTATATGACTCTGACAACACATCATTTCATTATCCAAGAACATCTTTTCTTAGATACTATTGTGGCTTACTCTCCCTGTAAAAGATCAGGCTCTTGGAAGCCAATATGGAACCCATATAGAAGGAAATTGATGAAATTTCCAGTTTATCATGCTTCCTGCTAACATTCATATTTTTTATTTCTTCAACAAATTATTTTAGAACCAATTAGCATATAGCATAGAACTGTAGATTGCAAATTTTTCTAGACAGTGAATCTAACTTGTGGCACCAAATAGCTTGTTAACTTTAGGAGAGTCACTGTTTCTCTTTTCTGAGTTTTAGTTCGGATGGCCCAAATGGCACATCATGAAACTCTATAAACAGCAGATGTGGTATACTCATGTCTTGTCAAGTGGAATGGGGACTGGATTTCCTGGGACCTAGAAAAAAGCTCTCTGAAGATGCTAAGTTAGAGATAGACACTGATAAGGAGAGAGGTGAAAGGCAAATCGTCTCAGACAGAGAAGAGAGAACATGATACAGCCTGAATGAAAAATGGGGCTGCAAATAGGATGAGAGCAAAAGGGCCCAAGGGTGAGTATAGAGAAGCAGCCTGGGGATGGAAGTGAGAAGCTTTAAAATGGGGGTGACTTTGACCTGATTTATATTAAGAAATAACACAGGCTGGACACAGTGGCTCACATCTGTAATCCCAGCACTTCAGGAGGCTGAGGTGGGAGAATCACTTGAGGCCAAGAGTTCAAGACCACCCTGGGCAACATAGTGAGACCCCATTACTATAAAAAAATAAACATACATTAGTGGATGTGGAAGTGTGTGCCTGTGGACCCAAATGCTCAGGAGGCTGAGTCGGGAGGATGGCTTGAGTCCAGAAGTTTGAGGCTGTAGTGAGCTATGATTGTACTACTGTCCTGCAGCCTGGTGACAGAGCAAGACCCTGTCTCTTAAAAACAAACAAACAAAAAAACCAATCATATCCCCCTAGAAAAGACTGAAGGAAGGCCAGCATGGAAGAAGACAAGAAGCTACAGCAAATAATATAGAGAGTGGTTTGTCTAGAGCAGAAGCAGTGAAGATGATAAAAGTGAACAGAAATGCATTGGACAGGGCAACTAGATAGGGCCACTTGCCAGGTGATTGGGGAGTGGCAGCATTGGCCTCAAAGGAGGAATTCAGAATGACTCCTAGATGTTCATCATTGTTACTGAGCAGGTGGCAACATTGGGACTACCAGGGAAAAAAATTGTCTTGGAGGATGGGGCTGTTAAGAAAGCCAGTGTAGTATTCCGTTGACAAAGCATCTTCATTGTCTATGTCTACAATGTAACCTCTTCTGAGAACTGGAACTCTCTGGGGAGCCAGGGGTCCTGGGATTCCCTCTCTTTAGAGGATCTCATGATGGTTCTTCATTTCAGCCTTGTCAAGGAGCAAGGTCAGGTTTGCTATGCCCCATGGGTTAAGACCCTCAGACTTCTCCTATATGAACAGGAGGCAGCTTCTCTCTTATTTGTACTTTGCTCAATTGTTTCTGACTCCTTCCTCTACATTATACGGCTCAAAGGGATTTTTGCAAAACAAAATCCAGGAAGTGTTAGAGTAAATTTCCGCATTGGGCCCTGCCTCTAATCTCCTCCAAGCTATGGAGAAACTGTTTCACACTACTCTTACCTCTTGACTGCGGAGAAAGGAAATCAGAAACATATGACTTATGTGTGAAAGGCCCATGTATGCAAAGCAACCTGCAAATGCTAAAGTAGCTGAGAAACCAAAGAGGGAAGCAGACAAATCTAATGTGTTGGTATTGGGTGATTTATGAAGGGAACTTACAGACAGAAGCATGGGCTTGGGTACCTGCAAGACAGGTAGATTTCTGCAATGTTACTTCCTGCAATCAGGGCTTATCTACCGCAGGGAAAGGGTTTATGTGCTCCAGCAAGACAATGAAAGGCAACTTTCCAGAACAGGTGAGAATGCTGTATGCATAACTGTCTATACTTTATGCAGTAACACCAAGGTTACTCTGATCTGAAAGCAGGACTACATGTTCTTATCCTAGGGACAATACGTAAAGTAGGAATCAGGAGCCATTCATTGGACTGGCCCTCAGCAGAGGTTAACCTGACAGATTAGCTTCCAAGATGAAGTCACTTTTGTCTCCACAGTGGCAAAAGCAAACACAGATCAATATCAAAAAATATTCAGCTCCATTATCATTTTTTTAATTTCCAGATGTCAGCAATTAATAGGTATTATGTATATGATAAAAATAGTATTAGTCTAAACATTTAAATTTATTTCATATCTTAGAATTTGAGATGACAAAGCATTTTTTTCTCTTTGTTTTATCCATATACACATACACATAAGTGGAAATAAAATGCGTTAAACCAGAAACCAATACTTACTGTCTACCAGCTATGTGGACATAGTTGAGCTGGTTAGCAGGGGGTGGGTGGGCAAAATATTAAGAATTGAATTCAGGAGATTGAAACTATGCATATGATTATGACAATTAGATATCAATTCAAAGATTTTTACTATTGCATGTGTTTATAACCAAATTCTATAATTATAAAGCAGAAGGTAAAAAAATGAAGAAAGTTACTCACTTGTCCTGTCCTGTTACCATCAAATCAGGGTTACAAAGGAATTTAATCATCTTTCTGTTTAAAACACTTCTATTAATGCCTCAAGTGCAAATCTTCTTTAAGTACCTGCTTGGCATTTATTGTGACTTAGAACTTATTTCTTCAAAGAAAAAAAATTTATTTTATTCCTGAATATAGTAGTCTCCAATACATTTCAGGGAAAGAAGGAAGGTTACTTCATTCTTCTCCACTGGTTGAGCCCCCATCCAACTATTTTGTCTAACATTTATTACATTAAAAATTCTAATTCTACACGAAAATTCTTGGTGGCTCAAGAACCATTTTGGGAGATGACATTCTCATGATTGGTGTTTCAATTCAGTGTTTGGGGATTGGATAAGATGGGCCCATAATTCTTGTTTAGATGACTCTAAGATATCAGGAGCTTCCTAGCCCAGCTGATAATGTGGATAGCTGCAACCCATCCACAAAGAGGTTGCCCTAATGCCCAGCATTGTTTAGAGCTATGGAGAAGCACTGAATTACTTAGTATGTCTGCAAGGGCCCTGATCTTTTCTCTCTCCCGAACCCCTTTCTCTTTTAAATAATCCCCCTAGGGGATTTTAACACACAATTTGCCATCAGTTTTGGGCCTCTGAGTTTATTCTCCATCAGATGTTCATAATTAAAATTACTGGGTTAAGCAGTATACTTTCTGTACCACCCCCATTCTTATAATCTAGAGAAAGAGGTAGAAAATATTCTAATAGTGAGTGGCATAAAGGAAAGATACTTGACATGAGCAGAGCATGTAATCAAAGGATTTGTGTTAATGTGGGATGTCAGGAGGGCTTCCCAGAGGAAGTGACATTTGTATTTTGCTAGTGGAAATCTTGATGATAAAGAGCTATTGACACACAAATACAAACAATGAAAACAATGGGATTTAAAGTAACTTGATTTTTACTCCATTTTTGTAGTCACCACTAAATAATTAAAATAATTATAATATCATCAGGTGGCAGTTTAATTGAGTAGAATTGTGGCTTTATTCATAGGGTGTGTGCCTTCGAGCAGCTGATTTAAATTTCCTGAGTTCCTTTACTTAGAGGTGGAGGGTGGAGTTGAGGGTGAAGCTAAAGATTAAGTGTGATGATATATGAAGGGTTTAGCACAGGGCACAGGGAGTATGGATACACAGTAAGTGGGAGTTCTCATTCATCCCCACTTTGTATACCTAGATTTTTTTTTTTTTTTTTTTTTTTTTAAAGACTGAGTCTTGCTCTGCTGCCCAGGCTAGAGTACAGTGGTGCAATCTTTGTTCACTGCAACCTCCACCTCCTGGGTTCAAACCATTCTCCTGCCGCAGCCTCCAGAGTAGCTGACACTATAGGTGCCTGCCACCCTGCCCAGCTAATTTTTGTATTTTTAGTAGAGATGGGGTTTCACCATGTCAGCCAGGCTGGTCTCAAACTCCTGACCTCAGGTGATCCACCCACCTTGGCCTCCCAAAGGGCTGGGGTTACAGGCATGAGCCACCTCACCCGGCTGACCTAGTTCTTATTTACTCACTTTGCAATCAACAGGTACTAAACTCCTGCAAGATGTTAATCTCCATGAAGACAGGATCTGTGTTTTCATTTTAGATTTGTCAGCAGAGAAATGCTGTAACTTTTTGGAATTAGCTTTTTAAATTTAGAAAATTTCCTTTGGATTCATTCAAATTTTTGTGTTATGAATAGCCATTTTAAAAAATTTTTGAGTGATATGCTATTGCGTGAATATACCACAATTTTTTAAATGATTCACTCTTTGAAGGTCTTTGGACAGTTTTGAGCTTTTGGCTATTATTAATAAAGATGCTATAAACATTAATATGCAAATTTTATATACACATAAGTTTTATTTCTCTGTAATAAATGCCTAGGAGTAAAATTGTGGAGTCCCATGGAAAGTATATGTTTAGTTATTTTTTCGAAAAACTGCTAAACTGTTTTCCAAAGTAACTGAGCCATTTTACATTCCTACCAGCAATGTATAAGAAATTAGATTTTTCATAGCTTTACCATAAAGCATTTGGTAATGTAACTTAAATTTTTTTTTTAGCTGTTCCAATAGTTGTACTGTGATACCTCATTATGGTCTTAATTTGCATTTATCTAATGGCTAATTATGTTGAAAATATTTTCATGTGCTGAATTTTCATTTAAATATCTTTGGTAAAATGTCTGCTCATTTCACCTATTTTCTAATCGGACCTTTTAAGAATTTTGAGAGTTCTTTATATATTTTAAGTGTAAGTTCTTTGTCAGATATGTGATTAGCAAATATGTTATTCTGTAGTTTATAGTCTTCTTATTCTCATAACACAATATGTCCTAGAACTAAAGTTTTATTTTTTGATAACATGTAGTTAATTGATTTAACTTATGCCTCATAGTTTTGGTGTCATATTTAAGAACTCTTTACCAAACCGTAAGTCCCAAAAATTTTCTCCTATGTTTTCTTCTAAAGTTTTGATATGTTTAAAGCTTTACATTCAAATCTATAATTTATTTTGAGTTAATTTTTGTACAAAGTAGGAAGCTTAGATCGAGGCTTCCTTACTCTGGCCCGCATGGATGTCCAGTTGTTCCAGTACCATTTTTGGAAAAGATTGTCCTCCTTCCACAGAATTGCTTTTGTACATCTGACAAATGTCAGTTGATTGATCATATTTGTCAGTCTATTTATGGATTCTCTATTTTATTGATCTATGGGTCTATTGGTCCCCCATTACTACATTGTTTTGATTAATATAACTATGTATTAAGTTTTGAAATCAATTAATTCCTCTCACTTTCTTCTCTTGCCAAAATTGTTTTAGTTATTCTAATTAATAATTATTCTAATAACTAATTCTAATTAGTTTTATTATTTTTTTCAAATATGCCTACCTATATCTAAACAACAGCTTTGCTGGAAATGTGATAGGAATTATAGTAAACCAGCACATAGTTTGGAATAGAATTGGCACATTATGTTGAGTTTTCAATCCATGGACATGTATGGCTTTCCATTTTTAAAAATAGAGACAGGGTCTCACTATGTTGGCCAGGCTGGTCTCAAACACCTAGCTTCAAGCAATTATCTAATTTTGACCCGCCAACGTGCTGGGATTACAAGCATGAGCTCCTGTGCCCAGCTCCATTATTTATATTTTCTTTTATTTCTCCCTTCATGTTTTGTAGGGAGAAATAAAAGAAAATATAAAAAATGGAAATAAAAAATGGAAAACTTGTAGGGAGAAATAAAAGAAAATATTAAATTTATATTTTCTTACATAAATTTATGTAAGAAATATATTTATATTATTTATTAATATAATTAATATTTATCCATTGTATAATTAATTAATATTTATTAATTATAATAATTAATAAATAATTAATATTTATTAATTATAATAATTAATAAATAATTAATATTTATTAATTATATAATAGAATATAAATTTCTTATATAAATTTATGTAAGAAAATATAAATTTTTATTTTCTTTTATTTATCTCTAGGGAGAAATAATTTATTTTCTTTTATTTCTCCCTACAAGTTTTGTACATGTTTTGCTAGATTTATACCTAAACAGTCATTTTTTAAATCTTTTCAAAGAACAATTTTGTGTTTCATTAATTTTCTCTACTGTTTTTTTCTGTTTTCTATTTCACTGATTTATATTCTAATATTTGTCATTTCTTTGATTCTGCATGCTTTGGGTTTATCTCACTTTTATTTTCTAGTTTGTAAAGATGGAAGCTTAGATTCATTTTTGAGAACATTTCTGCAATGTAAGCATTTAATGCAATAAATTTCCTTTTCACTATTGTATTAGCTGCATTCCTCAAATTTTATGTTATATTTTTATTTGGTTCTATTTTATTTAGTTCTGTTTCATTTCCTTTGAGACTTCTTTTTTGACCTATGAATTAGTTTCTAGCTTGTAGCTATTATGAATAAAGATACTATAAACATTAATTTGCATCCACATGCAAATCAAAATGAGTCTATACACAAACTTCACACCTTTCACAAGCTTCTTGAATCTATGGTTTTATATATGTTCCCAAATTTGGAAAATTTTTATGTATAATATCTTTAAATGCTTTTTCAGTCCTATAAGCCCCTTCTCCTCTCCTGTAACTTTGATAATATGCATATTAGACTTTTTGTTATTGTCCAACAGATCTTTGCAGTTTCATTCATATCTTTTCAGTCAATTTTCTATTGTTCACACTTGTTAATTTTATTTTTTTAATCTTAAAAACCCACTGATTCTTCTGTTATATTCATTTGCTCTAAAATCCATTTGATGTGCTTTCTGTTTGGATATTGTATTTTTCAATCCCCAAAATTCAATTTGGTTCTTATTTATATCGTCAGTTTCTTTGCTGAGAGATTTTATTTTTCTTTCCTTTATTTCAGGCATGCTCCTCATTGCTCCTTGAGGCATTTTTTAGATGGCTGCTTTAAAGTTCTTGATAGATAATTCCAACATACGTGTTTTCTCTGTGTTGGCATCTGTTCTTGGTCTTCTCTCACTCAAGTTGAGATTGCCCTGGTCCTTGGTATAATGAGTAATTTTCAAATGTATCCTGGATATTTACATATTATGTTGTGAGACTTTGGATGATATTTAATCTTTCTTTCCTTCCTTCCTTCCTTCCTTTCTTTCTTTTTTCTTTCTTTTTTCTTTCTTTCTTTTTCTTTCTCTTTCTATTTTTCTTTCTCTTTCATTTTCCCTCCCTCCCTCCCTTCCTTTCTCCTCCTCCTCCTCCTCCTTCTTCTTCTTCTTCCTCTCTCTTTCTCCCTTTCTTTCTTCTGCAGTCATCTGTTTAAGTGAAGTGTGCAGAGCCAGATCAGGGTAGATATTTACCTCTGCTGACATCAGTGTGTCAACAGCAGAGCACTGCCTCCCACTGTCTCACTGGGCCACGTAGGGGCAGAAATCCAGCTCCCTGCCGGGTGGCATCCACACAGGAGGCAGGGGGGAAGTAAACTGTCCACTGGCACTGCCTTCTACCTGCTTATTCTGCCTCGCTGTTGCTATGTGACAGTGTGACTTCCACTCCTTCTGGGTGAGCTGTGAGTAGCATGATCTCCTCTCGCTGTCTCATTCTGCTCCTTTGTGCCAAGTGTGGAGAAAAGCTCCATTTCCCTCTTTCTTCACGAACACCAGTGGAGGTGGGTGGAAGCAAAGTGCTGATTCTCACAGCCTCACTCTGCTCATTTCACTTCATTATTGTTGGATCAAGGTAAAAGTTCAGCCCCTATTGGTCCTCCCACTGACACCCGACAGGGAGGGGAAGCAGAGAGCCACCCAGCATCACTTTGGTGGCTTTATTTCTCCTCATTGCTACTGCCAGGTGGGGACCAAAGCTCAGCTCCCCACTGGGTTGAGTCAACACCAAGGAAGGGTCAAGGGAGGAGTGATGTGTAGCACCTTATTGCTCCTGGGAGAGAGGAGAATTGCAACTCCTCCTTAGATCCCATTGACAATGTCACAATGAAGGAAATGATATCACCAAAATTGTGTTTTTCTTTCTCCTAAACCAAGCTTGTACTCCAGAAATCAAGGTTTTCTTGGGGCTTTGACATTTATTTTCAGTCACCTGCTGGGGGTTCTAGGTTGCAGGTGTTCGCAGTGCACCATGTGGTACATATTGTGCCATTCCTAACGTCCTGAAGTTCCTAGCCAGGCCAATTTTTTTCTGCCTATGTTTCAGTCTTCCTGTGTTTGTTTCCTATTGTATGGCCAGGGTTTTTCAGTTATAACAGAGAGAAATAGCTTGGAATGAGTCTACCCCTACTTAGACAGGACTAGAAATCCCTCTATTCACTTCCCCATTAAGCCTTTCTTGTTATTTTGTAGTGGTTGCTCTAGAGAGTATAATATGATCTTTAACTTATCACATTCTATCTTCAAAGAATATTCTGCTTCTTAATTAAAAATATAAAAATCTTACAACAGTATGCTTCTAATTAAGTCTCCCAAACTTTGTACTCTTATGAGCATATATACTTTCTCTAAGAATAATTTAGACAACATTTTATTTTAGTCAGTAACCTTTTTAATAGATTTAAAGATAAATATATAGAGATAGAGAAATGTTTTAAATTCTTCATATTTGTCCAACATATTTACTTTATCATATGTGTCAGTTTAAGAACCGTCATGTCTGTGTTTGGGTTCCCCAGAGAAACAAAACCAATAGAATATACAAGGATATATAAGAGATTATAGGATTGACTCATGCAATTTTTGGAGGCCAAGGAATCTCATCTGCATCCTTGACCATCGGCTAATTGGAGCACCAATAAAGCTGGTGTGGTCATTCAGTCTGAGTTCAAAGGCCTCAGAACCAGGAAAGATGATGGTATAACTTCCAGTCCAGTACCTTATTGCTAGCATCTTTATCTTATATAGGTATGATTGTATTTGATATCATAAATGAATATTCTTGTCATTCATATTATATATATTTAACTTCAATCTATTTGTTAATAAATCAATTCTCTAATTTACCAATATAGCAGTGGTTCTTATTGTGATCTGCTGTTAACAAAAACTTAGAATACAGCCCAACTGTAACTATATAATTTAATATCATTAAACCACTTGATGCACCAAGTGTCATTTCTATTTATTTAGTTAATGAATACACTAAAAAGCACTTGGTATTGTATTAGATTTTTTTTCCAGGGGCCTTTATGTGTCTTCTGGTTCAGACTTGATTTAGGAAAAAATGTTTTTAGAATTGATCCGCTTACAACTTCTGCAGAGGTCAAGATTTTCCAACCCCATCCTCCTCCTTGCTTAGCACATTTGAAAATCAAATGTAACACATCCTAAGAAGAGGTCCTGGGGTATGGGAATGTAGGTGAAGGTTGTTTGGTGGCTGGGTAAAAACAAGATACCACCTTTTTTTTCCTTTCTATCCCGATAAACTGTAAGTTTCTAGGGCCTAGGAGCTTAGAACCTGGCCCACCATAAGTATTTAAGACCTGTCTAGAATGAAGGTTTATTGAATGGATGCATTTATCAGTGAGATTAGTAATAAAGAAACCAAGAAGGGAAAAAAGAGTGGTATCTGGGGTCAAGTTCCCCATTTCCCCAAAGCAGACCCTGAGTGGTGGGTGTGTCTGCAAGTGACTTACTAAGGAAGAGCTCTTAGGGAAACTCATACGGGAGCAGGGGAAACAAGTCAGGAGAAGAAAGAGTCCAGCCAGGGTGCGATTTCCGTAGTCTCTGTCTCAGCCTGACTTCAGGGAGCCCTGGATTATAAATCATGCTTTGGGATTTTTTTTTCTAACTGGAGGCAAGGGTGCTGGGCTTTCAAACTCTAACTCTTGTACCTGTGCCCTACAAGGGGTAGGGACCAGGGATGTAAACTCCAGTGCAGCCAGATCTTACAGGCTAAGTGCGTTCTGTAGCTCAAGGGAAGGTGACATAACAGAGTTTCAGGTGTAGGCAATTTGAAACTAAGGCACAAGGATACCAGAAAGAAGCCTGTTGAATAAGTAAGTGATTCTGAAAGATCTGAGCAGAACGTGGATTCTCTCTGCTACAAGTGACAATAGCTACTTGATAACAAAAAAAGAAGAAGATTAGATACTGTGGGTAGCCCAGTGTGGACAATAGAGAGGACAGGGAGGTGTTTTGACAGAATGAAGGCAGGGAAAGAGAGGTCTTTGTGATGAATTAGTGTACACTGATATACCAGTTATACACTTGGTAACAGTAACCAATGACCCATCAGTATATAGTAAATACAGACTTCTTTATTTTTCATATAGATATGTATGTATGTATGTGTGATATATGTAAGCAATATATAATATATATAATGAAATGTGCAATATATATGTGTGTATATACATGACACAACATGCTATATATAAATGCAATATGGAATATGTGTGTGTGTGTGTGTGTGTGTGTGTGTATACATAGTTTTAAAAGATAAGGTCTCACTCTGTCATCCAGGCTGGAGTAGAGTGTCACACTCATAGCTCACTGCAGCTTTGAACTTCTGGACTCAAGCAATCCTCCCACCTCAGCCTCCCAAGCAGCTGGGACTACAGGTGCTCACCACCATGCCTGGCTAATATTGTATACTTTTATTCTTATAACTATTAGTAAAAGTAACCAAAGCATATACATTTATCTCATTGACTACAAGAGAAAATAAAATTGCTTTTGACTAAACCAGTAGATTTAATTCCACTCAGTCCCCAGTCAGGTTAGTTGTAGATTTCTGGTGTCTTCCTGGTGATGAGCTAATGCAATTAGATGCCCAAGGTCTGTCATTTCCTTCTTAATAGGCTTCTGGGTTTGCCTACAGCTTTCTTAGCTAGAGAAGACTGTAATTCGCTTGACAGCCATGAGTTATTTATAGAAAATTGGCTTAGGAGCAGCAACTTATATAAAACTGGGCTCCTATTTCCTGTATGAAGATGTGTTTGCTGAAAATCTGTGTGTGTTTGAATTGGAAGGTGGAAGGTGACATACTGCTTCCCTTTATATCAGGTTAATATTCCATGTTCACAAAACTGTAAGACAAGTTTTAACCCTCAAAGTTAGCCCTCCCACAAGGGATTATAATTACTGTTTTGGACTTTGCCCTGTCACATTTATTCTTCTCCTGTCTCACATAGTTCTTTTCCCTCTGGAAGGCTAGTTTTTATTCCACCTTTTCTTAAGTACAGAATTGGGTTTAATTCTTAATCAAGTGATTGTCTAAGTATGGCTGACACATGCCTGACCAATTTCCTGATCAGGTGTATTAGCTAAACTGCTGTAATTTACAAAGTTAAGGATTAGTACCACTGCACATCAGCTTCTTTATGTCTTTGTACTATTTAAAGATATAGTTCAAATTGTGTGTCTCAGAACTTAGAAATTTAAACTTTATAAAATAAAGACTCAGAACTTAGAAATTTAAACTTTATAAAGTAAAGAGATTCTTTGAAATCCCAGGTTGAAATTTCTCTCTCTTTTTTTTTTTAATTTTTAGGTTGATTATAGTCATTGAAGTAAAATGTTTTTTGTGATTACCTTCAAAACATTTGTTGTTCTAAAGTCAGGTCATTTGCTGTCACCTTCCCTGTATTAAAATGTGCCTAACATTCATTAGAAATATCTTCCATTTTTATGCAGAGTACTGGCATATTCTGATTTTTAGATCTCAAATCTGTTTTGAACTATTCAATAGGTATAAAGTCATTCTACTCTCAATTATAGATCTTAAAAGCATGCACATTTGAAAACGCTCTCTAGGCCTAAGGTCCTCATTAGTAATTGAGGATAATAACATCACTTACCCATGGATTTGTGGGGATTGGTGAAACAATGTCAGTGAAAATGCTTCCCCCATGAGAATTAGTGTTAGTCACATTAATCTTTAAATGCAAATAAAATTTGAATACTACTCTTGCCATGATGACCTAGAAAAATAATGAATGTTCATTGTTAGATATTTGTGGCAAATATGTTTTACTATATCTTCCCAACTTCCAATGACTTATTGACACCCTTTATTCAAAAGCAACTGAGCCTCTGACAGCTATGTTTAAATCTCAAGATCTGCATCACCCTCTGTGACATCAGATTTTCTTCCCTGAGGAGCTGAAATGCATAATTGCCATTTAGTCTTCATGAATATGAAGTCTCTTAATTTTTGGGTAAACATGTATGTGAAGCATTGAGAAATCTGAGTTGCAAAGAGAGATCAATAAGGTAGAAAATGAGAAGGAAGCCAAAACTAGAAATGCAGAGAATATTTCTGTAGGCTGTGTTACAAATGGCTTTGCTGATCCCTACTTCTGGATCTCTCAGTGCCTCCTGGGTGCCCATAAATTAAGTACTATGCTTTATATAAACACCCCAACCCCACCCACAGCCCTTGTTTTCCTTCCTCTTTTCTTTCTCTTTTTCTCTTTCTCCTTTTCCTTCTTTTTCTCCTCCTCCACCTCCTCTTTCTTCTTCCTTTGCAAAGGGACGTAAATTGGCCTTGGCCAAAATAAAATAAAATAAAAGATTTCATGGCTCAATATCATATTTTATGACTTTGTATTCTTAGTATGAATAAAATGTGCACTGTTGGAATTTTTTAGTTCTTTTTCTCCTTTGAGCTTGTATTTTGATGTTTTAATTATCGCAAACTGCACAAAATCTAAACATCTAAGGGAAGAGGTAAAGAAAAGAAAAAGAAAAACCTTATAGTAAAACAAAACCACATGGCAACAGAATTTGGTCTTCTTGTATTGGGGAAGAGGGATCCTAAATTTAAAACTTTGATATGTTGATAGGCACAAAATGATCCCATGTTGTCTATTCAGACAAGAGATAGCAAAGCATTAATTGTTGGGCTACTAGCTTGGATTCATTTGTTTTATATTGTCTTAAACTTGGCTATTTTGTAATTTGTTAAAACACAGAATAATTCTGTTATTGGGCAATTTAATGTTTTAACCCATAAACCTGCTAGATGTATATTTTATGTTTGAAAGCACACACTAAAGTAATTTGAAAGTTGTAAAGTAATTTGAAGTATAATCCAGGGTTGTTATTATAGTTCATTTGATATTTACCTTGAGGAACTATTACTATCTCGGGCCGAATTTGCACAGATGCACCAGTGTGGGAATGAGGGGAGGATTTGATTAAAAAAAAAAATTGATACTATTTCCAAGTGGCTTTGGAATTGGAGTTAGTGAGCTCCCAAGAGTGACACTTTTCAGTCTAGTTGTCCGGGTCTGAGAGGAAGTGTTCATTTGGCCAGGGTGTTGTAAGAAATAAACTGAGATATTTCTATCATTCAAAATTACTGTATTTTATCAATTCTAAAATGCCATCCTTTTTTTCTTCTTTCTTTTTTTTTTCTTTTGTACGGAGTCTCTCTCTGTCACCCAGGCTGGAGTGCAATGTCATGATCTCTGCTCACTACAATCTCCACCTCCTGGCTTCAAGTAGTTCCCCTGCCTCAGCCTCCCAAGTAACTGGGACTACAGGCACGTGCCACCACGCCTTGTATTTTTAGTAGAGACGGGGTTTCACTATGTTGGCCAGGCTGGTCTCAAACTCTTGACCTCAAATGATTCACCTGCCTTAGCCTCCCAAAGTGCTGGGATTACAGGCATAAGGTACCAACCATTTTAAAACAAACTGTTGTTTTATTCAAAACTAAGAAAATATTCTGCTGCTAAACTGTGGAACACACCTTTATTACCACTTACAATCTTTTTATGCTTAATCAAAGAGCTATTTGATGTAAACATAAGTTTTTAAAAATTATTGTATATTCTTTTGTATATATTAAATGAAAAATATATGAAAAGTAAATTAGTTAATGTGTTTTAAAAATATCTTCACATTAAAAATTTCTTTTAAATCAAGTAGGGATCCAGAGGCATCAATATCAGGGGTCCTCTCCGTTTGCCCTTGCAAAATAATCCCCTGTTCCATCACGGTTCTTGCTGCAATATTTCTTCAAAGAGTCCTCACTGTTATCTCTAATTTCAAGACTAGTTAAAATGCTGGCACTTTTTAATCTTATCAGAATGTATTGACAATAACATGTATTTCCTACTATCTAGAGAACAGAAATTGTATATGTCCTGACTTAGGAAATGTTACATATTGTTTTACTCATTCTTTTCCTCTTTATTTTTTCATCTTGAGGAGTTTAGAGAACAAAATAACTTCTTAAGAAACATCTTAAACAAGTCAGTTCAAGACAATCTCTGGTGAGAACTAAGTTATTTACCACTTTGATTTTCATAAGCCTTCTCACCATTAGTTTTAGCTACATGTAGTATGTTTTGTTGACCAAAAAATTCAAGTAGTAGTTTTCCTTTATGCACGTTTGATTTCTGAATTCTTTGTTTTTCTGTGGAAGAGAGTAAAATAATCCCTGAACTAAGCCATTCTGCTAAGAACTTGGAATGCCTTGTTTTGACTTCCTCTAAGCTCTGTTTTAGTGTTCAGACTTTAATTTTCCTTAAAGAATGCTGCTCAGACCCCTGTGCTCTTCCTGAGTTTCTGATATGTCAAACTTATTTTCTCACTTGACATTAAGGAATAGCCAGGCTCTTCAATAAGAATTACAGATAACCCACGAATTTGCAAATACTGTAACTCATGTATATAGAATGAATCATACTTACCCTTTAGAACTGCATGACATTACCTGATGTATTTTTGTTTAATTTTTGTTTTAAGTTCTGGGGTACATATGCAGGATGTGCAGGTTTATTCCATAGGTAAGTGTGTACCATGGTGGTTTGCTGCACCAATCAACCCATCACCTAGGTACTAAGCACCACATGCATTAGCTATTTTTCCTAATGCTCTCCCTCCCCCCACCCCACCCACTGACAGGCCCCAGTGTTTGTTGTTCCCCTCCCTGTGTTCATGTGTTCTCTTTGTTCAGTTCTCACTTATAAGTGAGAAAATGCAGTGTTTGGTTTTCTGTTCCTGCATTAGTTTGCTGAAGATAATGGCTTCCAGCTCCATCCATGTCTGTGCAAAGGACATGATCTCATTCCTTTTTATGGCTGCAGAGTATTCTATGGTATATATGTGCTATATTTTCTTTATCCAGTCTATCATTGATGGGCATTTGGGTTGATTCCATGTCTTTGCTATTGTGAATAGTGCTGCAAGGAACATATGTGTGCATGTATCATTGTAACAGAATGATTTACATTCCTCTGGTTACTTAGTAATGGAATTGCTGGGCCAAATGGTATTTCTGGTTCTAGATCTTTGAGGAATCACCATACCATCTTCCATAATGGTTGAACTAACTTAAATTCCCACCAATAGTATAAAAGCATTCCTAAGGAAATATTACATTATTTTTAAAGATACATTTTAGAGTCAATGAAATATGTTGTCAGCTTTCCTTCCTGGTATCTGTGCTGTAAGATATGTGGTTCCAAGAAAGAAGTTTCAGACTAATTCTCCCACAAGTACATACATTTATTAACATGGCAAGCCAAGGAAATGCAAGTGGAGTGAAATCCCTGTTAGGCACCATGGAGATGAGAATCCCAGCCTAGGCCTCCATTTCAAATGGTAGAGAAAATGAATCGCTTTCATCGTAATACGCTATTCAGACCAGCATGGTAGTGCCTCTGCAATATTCCCATCCAATCCACATATCTTTAACATCACTAAATTTCAATAGTTAAAAAACTATTTCTAACTGCCATCATGATAATTAAAATACCATTGCTGCTCTCTAAAGTGTTCAAACCACATTGAGATACCATCTCACACCAGTTAGAATGACAATCATCAAAAAATCTGGAGACAACAGATGCTGGAGAGGATGTAGAGAAATAGGAACACTTTTACACTGATGCTGGGAGTGTAAATTAGCTCAACCATTGTGGCAGACAGTGTGGCAATTCCTCAAGGATCTAGACATAGAAATTCCATTTGATCCAGCAATCCCATTACTGGGTATATACCCAAAGGATTATAAATTGTTTTATTATAAAGACACATACACATGTATGTTCATTGCGACACTGTTTACAATAACAAAGACCTGCAACCAACCCAAATGCCCATCAATGATAGATTGGACAAGGAAAATGTGACACATATACACCATGGAATACTATGCAGCCATAAAAAAGGATTAGTTTGTGTCCTTTGTAGGGACATGGATGAATCTGGAAACCATAATTCTCAGCAAACTGACACAAGAACAGAAAACCAAACACTGCATGTTCTCACTTGTAGGTGAGTGTTGAACAATAAGAACACATGGACACAGGGAAGGGAGCACCACACTGGGGTCTGTTGGGGAGGTGCTAAGGGAGGGACAGTAGGAGGTGGGGAACATTGGGGAGGGATAACATGGGGAGAAATGCCAGATATAGGTGACAGGGGGATGGAGGCAGCAAACCACCTTACCATGTAAACACCTATGCAACAACCCTGCATGATCTGCACATGTACCACAGAACCTAAAGCACAATAAAAAAGTGTATATCCACTTAGAGTATACATGTTACTTAAATGCCATTAGCTCATAATTTAAACACAGTTGTTTTGTTTTGATTTGTTTTTGTTTTTGTTTTTTTGAAACAGGGTCTCCCTGTGTCACCCAGGCTGGAGTGCAGTGGTATGATTTCAGCTCACTGCAACCTCCGCCTCCCTGGTTTAAGCAATTCTCCTGTCTCAGCCTCCCAAGTAGCTGGGATTACAGGTGCCTGCCTCTATGTCCGGCTAATTTAGGTATTTCTAGTACAGACGGGGTTTCGTGATGTTAGTCAGGCTGGTCTCAAACTCCTGACCTCAGTTGATCCAACTGCCTCGGCCTCCCAAAGTGCTGGGATTACAGGTATGAGCCACTGTGCCCGGCCTATGTAGGAGAATTTTTAAAGACAATTAAAGACACTACAAAATATTTGTAATTGGATCAGTATGTTTAGCAAAATGGAGATGCACAACTAGTGGTAATGCCAGTTTCAGGAACCTTGTTTTCTATTTCACTGGCTGCTAGCACCTGCTGAGCAAAATGTTTAAAAATGCTTCCCTCTGACTCCTTAAAACTGCGGTGAATATTTTAAAATAATAAATTGTTCCTCTTCCCTTTGCACCAAAGAGTTATTTCTAGCACGGATAAATACTGCGTAAGTAGCCTAATATTACAGATGACTTAGGAAGATCTAAAATCAAAAACTGAAGTCAGGGAGGCAAAATGTTTGACTTATAAGATCATATTTATCATTTTTGTAATCCTGCAGGGTCATTTCATTTCAGTAACGTCGACCACAGGACTCTTGAATGTGAACCATGCACAATAAACCATAGGAAGTACTGAGGGGTGACGGTCTGTGGCATGAAACTTTCCCCCAAGGAGATAAAGTCTCCAGAAGCTTCTAACTGGATAACTACAGATAGCAAAAGGCCTAATAGAGCACCACTCTGCCCCTCCAATATAAAATATGTGCTCTGTTAGGTCCTTTGTTATCTGTGTGTACCCAGTTAGAAGCTGCTGGAGGCTTTAGCTCCTTGGAGGAAAGTTTCATGCTACAGAAATATTATAAATATACATAAAATGCTCTTCTCCTCTTGCCATTTGGAAACAGGAACTTTAAGCCTACAAATCATGAGCATGAAATGTTTCCCCAGATAACCTCACTGTATATCTATTAAAATGCTCTTAGGAGACATATACATTTTTGACAATTGTTAAGTAATAGTTTTTATTTCCTGGAATTGTTAAAAGCAGCAGAGTAACCCAGGCCTAGAGAATTCTTCTCTCAATATTAAAGATGATATAAGTTTACATACTTCTGGAAAATCATCTTATAAGCCATTGCTTCTAGACGTTTACTTCTGAAAAATAAGCAAATGCCTTCATTTACAAGGAAACAGCCATGTTCTTGCATTTTCTTGCTCAGTAAATTCATGAGCAAGACAATCTCTTGTTTTAATTACCAAAAAGCCAAGGTTTATTCATACATTCCCAACCTGCAAAGTGCTACATCCCACATCGTTATGATTTCTTGGTCCATTCTTCTAGCTATCCTAGAAACTGTGTTACTCTCTTATTACTCCCAGCCCTTCTTCTTATTGTTTTCTACTGTCTACACCATTTTTTCTCAAAATGTGATGTATGTTAAAAAACTAAATTCCTGTACCCTTCTTTATACCACATGATTCAAAATTGGCCTAATTTTGACTTCATAACAAGCTCCCCTGGTAATTTTTCTTCCCATTAAAGCTGGAAAGCTGTTGTACAGCCCATTTTCAATCCATCAGGTTCTCTACTATCTACCTCCAAAATATGCCCTCATCTCTTTCCCTCCTCTTCTGCTCTTTCTCATCAGGATGACTCAAATAGGCATTTAATCTATTTTCATGTCCTAGTTTCATTTTTGATCTTCCTCATCCATTCATTAAATTGTGGTTCTTAATGAAGGGTCATTTTGCCCCCAAGTGATAGCTGACAACATCTGGATACAGGTTTGGTTTTCACAATTAAGGAACACAGAGCTGCTACTGGCGTTTAGTGAGTAGAAGTCAGGGATGCTGCTACATTTCCTACAATGCCCAGGACAGCACCACAAAGAATCATCTTGCCTGAAATGCCAATAGTGCCAAGGTGCTGGGTGAAGTCTTAGTGCCACACTAAGGCCCTTCCATCACCTGCACCTGCCCACATCTGCAATACCAGTTTTTCCAAACCATGTCTGTCATGGTGCCCTATTTGTTTTCCTTATAAAACTTTTTGCATAATGTCCTAAAAAAAAAGTGCTTCATGATCTCTCTTCACCTCAAGAATATAAGCATTTGATGCCTAACACCTAGCATAGTAATTTAAACATTGTAGCTGCTTATTAAATTTTATTTAGATTAAGTAGGCCATACTTGTTTGTATATTATGTGTGTTTGTGTATGTAGGTAATTCAAAAGAAGCAATATATGTAAAAGTGATTTTAACATGAAATTAATAGCTATGAAAATATTAATCATTATCCTCTAGAGGACATGAAAAAATGCTTGAAAGAATCCTTAAAAAATTGTTTTTGTATTTAATTGAATTCTACTGGTTATGTTTCATAATAACTCAAAATGAACTACTATGGGTTATAAATATGTGGTCTATTATTTTGTTCATTTAAGCGTATTTCACTTACCATGGTAATAAAAACTATATTGCAAACTTTTTTAGATCATTTTCAACTAAGTGAATCAGACTTGCCCCAGGTCTGGCCCGGGGAATCAGAATTACAGAAAAATAGATAATCAAGTTATAAAGAACCTATCTGTCCTAAACCTTTGGGTACACAAAAATCAGGTATTATTATTTTCCTTTTCAAGTGATATGCCTGAGTCCATGAATATTTATACACCTGGTCTAAGTTCCCAGTGATAATACCTTTCTAAGACAGAATTTACATCTAAAACCCTCATTTTATTATTGCAGATTTTCAAGGCAAAAAGTCTCTTTTTTTAAATGAGTAAGTTCATAATTTACTCCCCCTTGTAACTTTTTTTTTTCTTTTGACATCTATCATGGTACAGTAAAAAGAGCAGGTTTTAGTCAGAGAAAACCCTAGATTTGAAAGTCAGTGGCCTAGGGCAGAGCAGGGATCAGCAAACATTTCATAAAGAGCCAGAAGTACATATTTTTGCTTTGCAGAATGTATGTTCTCTCTTGCAAACACTGAGTTCTGCTGTGGTATAGAGAAAATAGCCATAAAGAATATAGAACGAACTGATGTGTCTGTTTTCCAGTACCACTTTATTTACTAATAAGGTGGGCAAATATGGAGTTTGGAGTATAGTTTGCTGACCCTTGACAGAAAGAAAATTACTGTATCTCCTCTCTTATAAAATGAAGGTGATAGAGTTCATTTCATAGATTTGAAGTAACTCAGATTAACCAAGGTAATGTAACATACTTACAAGAGGAAGTAGCCTGTTAGAGACATTAAATGTAGCTATCATTATGATAGAGGCAAGTGAATTAATGTTTAAACTCATTCACACAGTATTCTCTATGGAACAAAATGCAATGTTAGGCAAGAGCATGAAGGAGAGCTAATTATTTAACTAACAAAAGACTGGGATTATGAATTAGCTCTAGCCTTAATGATATTCATGTCGAAAGTTTTCTATTCAAAGCTCTATTTCTTGAAGCTTTAGTGTTGTTATTTTTATATAGGAAAAGCAGAAAATTTGAAATGAATTCTTTCAAGAAAATATGACAAACAACCATTGGATTCTCTAAATCTAAGTAAGCATCATCATTACAACACAGAAAAAATTTCTAAGTTTATATTATAAATTATTCTCACTGCCTGTAATTACTGAATGCTTCTTTAATGGCTCATAATGAATTCCATGTATTTTTCTAAGAATTATTTTGTTCCCAGAGTTATGTGGATTAATTTATGTATATTTAATTTAAAAATTAGCATCACTTTGGGGATTTGTTTGTGTTCCCTCAACATTTCATGAATAAATCAGCTACCTTAAACTCTTTGAAAAATGCATAAATATATAAAATATCCTTTAGCACATTTAATTTGAAAATAAAGAATAATGAATAATTGAACTTTTGTTGACTTCAGTTAGCCAAAATTTGAAAAGAAAAGAAAATGCAGTTGTAAGTAGGCTGTATGTCTGGTGTTTTGTTCTATACTTTATGTATATTGTTCAGTGTACAATGTGTCTAACCCAACCTAAAATTTAAAATATGTCACAGTACCTCTCTTACATTAAATCAGTGGGAGCTTTTCAAAATAGACAGCATCTACAGTTGAAAAATAAAAGAATCCAACCATTTTAAAGCTTCCTATTTTGTGAATTAAATTATATGCCCCACATCTAAATGCTACATAGTACACTAATTGTATGCAGATATCTGTTTTCAAAATGCCTTTACAGTCTTCCACTAGTCCAATCAAATTATATTAATTTGTAGAGGTGTCAGAGTTTCTCTTCTTGGTTTAAGGATAGGAGATTACTTTTTCAAGAACTGTAATCTTTTGTTAGAGTTTATGTCCGGACAGGCATGGTGGCTCATGTCTGTGATCCCAGCACTTTGGGAGGCCGAGGCTGCCAGAGCGCTTAAGATCAGGAGTTTGAGACCAGCCTGGCAAACATGGCGGAACCCCATCTCTACTAAAATTACACACAAATTTAGCCAGGTGTGGTGGTGGGTGCTTGTAATCCCAGCTACTCAAGAGGCTGAGGCAGGAGAATTGCTTGAACCCAGGAGGCAGAGGTTGCAGTGAGCTGAGATAGGGCCACTGCACTCCAGCCTGGGTGACAAGAGTGAGACTCAGTCTCAAAAAAAGAGTTTATGTTCATTAGCATTAGAAAATATGGATAGACAGATGGGTAGATGAATAGACAGGTAGGTAGATGTAGACACAGATTTATATTTATGTACCTCTATATATACATAATAACTTATAATAAAAGAATGTCCATGGATTTTACTGTACTGAGGATTTTTCCCAAATCTATTGTATATAAAGTTAGTTAAAATTTTATATTAATGATTTTTAGATTAAGGGCTGGTTCCTATGCAGACCAATTACTTTAACACACTCTATCCTGTGGGACTAACCTGTGCCACCGGAATCAGTTGGATATCTTAACATTACATGGCTAGGAAAACAAGGATAGACCGAAAGAAAGCCTGTCACACTAAATTAAAAACAAAAAACCCTCAAAACTGTGGGTGGTGGGACATTGGCTTTGTGCCTATGTAATTGGTCTACTTGATATTCTGTCCTGACATTTCTTTATTTCCCATATTTTATATATTTGCAACTACTTGTAATTAGAACAATTCCATTCTATTTCATATGTATTATATCGAGTTGAATCAGGGAGAATAGGAGCTCCAGGCATCCTATAACTTTTCCACACCATCCTTATAATTCCTCTCTGAGTATCTCATTCACACTTGTGGACTCCTGTGAGCTCCATGAAGCAATTTCTATCCTTAGGGTTGTATCAACATAAGCAAAGAAAGTTTTAGGAAACTGGGCAAGGTGGCTCATGCCTGTAATCCCAGTACTTTGGGAGGCCGAGGGAGGCAGATCATGAGGTCAAGAGGTCGAGACCAGCCTGGACAATATGGTGAAACCCTGTCTCTACTAAAGATAAATTACAAAAAAAAATTAGCCAGGCACAGTGGCATGTGCCTTTTGTTCCAGTTACTAGGGAAGCTGAGGCAGGAGAATCGCTTCAACCCAGGAGGTGGAAGTTGCAGTGAGCCAAGATCACACCACTGCACTCCAGCCTGGGTGACAGAGTGAGACGCCATCTCAAAAAAAACAAAAAACAAAATTTTAGGAAGGTATACTTACCAGAGGTGGCTTCAAATTCATAGAATCAAAAATGTTGCTTAAAAGCTTAAACTAACTAAATAAATAAGCATATGATATTGAATATTATCAATTTTTTTAAAAAATGCCTAAGGAATAATGTATCTTTCTTAACAGTCAGAGATTATATCCCCTACAAAATCCATTTTGCCTTTAAGTTCTGTGCATGTAAGTGATTGACTGGCTCAAGGAAGTAAATTTTACTCAAGCAGAGGGTCTTCTTTGACTTCCATTCATATAAAGAGATAAAACCTCGAAATTACTAATGCATATAGAATAAGACCTTTGCAAAAATAAGTTTACACATTATTTTCAGCACTTCCACAATTTCAGCTCTCCAGAAGTTAAGAGGACTTTATTATGACTCAATAATTCTTGATATTTTCCTTGCCAGGAAGTCCTAGAAGGCCTCATTTGCATAGTTGAGCCCTATGTCGAAGGAGAGCTAAGGAGAGTGATTCATCCAAAGGAATTCTACTAAAGCATTAGTAAAGTAGTCTAATTATTTTCTCAATTGCCTCTTTCATTGAAAGCTTACTTTTAATAAATTTTTCCAATTGTCCCACAGAATTTTTCTTTGAAGAAGTTTCATAAACTTTGTAAAGTTCCATTAAAGTCCATGAAACGTTTGGGGTTGTTTTTGTTTATTTTTTCGTTTTCTTTGTTTTTTTTGGGGGGGTCTTATTTACTTATTTATATTTTTTATGTCTTTGTTCATTTATGCCTACTCAGCCATAATTTGTGGACTTCTGTTCCAGCTATATATTGCTGTATAACAAATCACTCCAATATTGAATAGTTTAAAATCGTAACTATTTATTGTAGAAACAATGTGATTGTACTCAAGGCAGCTTCATCCAGGGATAGAGGGTCTGCTGCCAGCTTGGTTCACTCACAGAGCTGGTGAGAGGGTGCTGAACTCACTGGGGCTGAGGGTTGGGGACCTCTGTTCTACTTGACGTGAGACTCTCCACATGGCCCAGGCTTCCTCCTCTTGAGTGGGTTTGAAGGATGAGTGTCCTAAGATGGAGAGAGCTAGGCAGAAATGTGTGTTTCATTTTCTGATGCAGTCTACAAAGTCACATTGTGACACAGTCTCTGCATGTGTTAGTGTAGGCACAAACATCTATCCAGGTTCAGGAGGAAGAGGCTTAGAAATCCACTCTTGACGGAGGAGCAGCAAGCATCTGGAAGAGCTTGTTGGATAGCAGATACTAGTCTAACAGTTTTTTGGAAATAAAATCCAATCTGCCACACTTTCTCTGTTATCATTAAGGCAATTGTTATCCATTAGAGCAATTCAGTTGTTTTATAGAAGTTGCCTCTAACTCTTACTCTGTGGACAGCTCTGGCCCTTCCTCTCATTCACTTCTGGCTAACTAAAATGGCTTTTAAACACCTTTTACTCAATCAGAGATTTTTTTATTTGTTTGTTTTTCTATTTTTTTTTCTTTTTTTTTTTTTTTTTTGAGATGGAGTCTTGTTCTGTCGCCAGGCTGGAGTGAAGTGGATGATCTCAGCTCACTGCAACCACTTCCTCCCAGGTTCAAGCAATTCTCCTGCCTCAGCCTCCCGAGTAGCTGGGACTATAGGCATGCGCCACCATGCCCAGCTGATTTTTGTATTTTTAGTAGAGATGGGGTTTCACCATGTTGGCCAGTATGGCCTCGATCTCTTGACCTCGTGATCTGCCCACCTTGTGATCTCCCAAAGTGCTGGGATTACAGGCATGAACCACATGCCCAGTCAGTTTATCCCATATTCTAAAGACATTTTGGGTCAGTAACCAATGCTGCTGCTTCTGCTCAAGGTGGTAGGGGAAGTTAACTGTGGGCAAGTGCTTTGTAAAGAGAAGAAGAAATGTATTTTTCCTAAACCTCTCTTATAGTGCTAAAATATACCAATGGCTTGAATATTGCACTCAGTTCAGTGAATTAAATGTCTGTTATGGCAATGCCAAGCTACTATAAGAGTTTAAGAATCTTGACAGTAGGACGTTGTGTTGTGTTTCGTTGCTTAGCTTCTGATACCAGGAGAGAAGAGCTAGGGGAGAATCATTGCTTATTAGGATATATGCATTTTCCTGTCAGGATATGAATTACCATGACGTTAGACAAAGCAGCCTTCAAATTCTTTTTTTTTTTAATTTCATTTTAGGTTTTGGGGTACATGTGAAGAACAGGCAAGATTGTTGCATAGGTACACATGTGGCAGTGTGATTGGCTGTCTTCTTCCCCTTCACCTATATCTAGCATTTCTCCCCATGCTATCTCTCCCCAAATCCCCATACCCCGCTGTCCCTCCCCTATTTCCCCCCAACAGAACCAAGTGTGTAGCGCTCCCCTCCTTGTGTCCATGTGTTCTCATTGTTCAACACCCGCCTATGAGTGAGAACATGCGGTGTTTGATTTTGTGTTCTTGTCAAAGATTGGATGGTTGTAGATATGTTGTGTTGCCTCTGAGGCCTCTGTTCTGTTCCATTGGTCCACATCTCTGTCCTATTTTTTTAATACTTAATAACTCTTGGAGATCATTCTTCCGCATATGATGAGAATCAGAGAAATCCGCTCATGATTTAATGCTGCCTTAAATGTCTCCTCTCTTGTGACGTCGTCTTCTACTGTTCTTACTCCCTGCAAATAAAAAACAGAAGTATTCCTCCTTAGAGCTTGTATAACCCTTTACCAATACCCTGAGACTGCAGTGCATACTGTGTTAAATCATGGCACAATTAGCTGTTTTTCTTGTTGCTCCTTGAGGAAAACCAGACAAATTAGGCTGTACTCTTTCCTAGCTTGATGATTCTTGTACAAATTATCCAAGTATAATTTTCAAAAATAAAAATTTAAAAAGCCATGACTTTCATACAAATATAGAATGAACAACATTAGAGATTTATTATCTCATTAATGAAGTAACCAGAAGGATGACAAAGCTCAAAGAAGGATCTGAGAGTTGTATACGGAGTCACTGAAAAAAAAAAACACGGAAATAAGATGGGTAAGTTATATATAAAGGTAGTTAATGCCTTATATGCCAGTGAAACCATAATTTTGGGGTTATCTTTTCTAGTAGACAGAAATAATTTGCTCTCTACCAGACAGAAGTCATTTGTGACTTATCTTTTACGAATTAATATCTTGCATGAAAGAATCCGAGCCTAATTAATTAGAAGCCAAATGAAGTCCATTCCCCTTAAGAATCAGATAAACCTTGGGGGAGACCATTAGAGCTCCAGTACGGAAAGGATGTGTGGTTTTGCTTTTCTCTCAATTCTCAGTTTTCAATAATTTTTAATCATTACCAACCTCTCTAAACCTCAGTGTCTTCTGCCTGCAAAATGGGGATAACAATACCTACATGCTAGAGCTGGTTTTATGATTACATGAAACCAGGCACATAATGTACCCATTCACTGTCTGCTGTGCTCAGTGCTGGCACATGATTAGCCAAATACTATGATCCAAGCTTTGGAAGGAAAATGACAATGAGGGTCTACTCTGTGTCAGATACTATGCTAAAGGCTTATATGTACTTTACTTACCCTAGAAATACCTGTCGGGTGAGTATTAATTTAGTTCCAATTTATATGCAAGGAAATTCAAGTTCTCAGGAGTTAAGTGACTTGCCTGAGATCTCAGAGCTAGGGAGTACAGAGTAGGTCTGTGATTCCAAAGCTCTCTCCATAAATGTTGCTGCCTCTTTAAAAGAAAAAAAAGAAAGAAAGAAAAATCACAGGACAAGTATTTTGTACAGCATTTGCAATGAACTCAAATTTGATTTAATGATATTTATTCATTTTCCTGTAATTCATCCAGATTTTGTTCCTTCCTTTCCCCCTCCCCACCCTTCCCCACTCCTAAACCAAAAAGCTTTTCTCTTTACCATTCACTTAGCACTTCAAAGCGGGAAGGATGTGCCTCTGAGTGAAACATTGTGCTGGCAAAATGACACTTCATTTTCCAGGAGCCCTAACAAAGCCTTTTGATTTGAATGTCAATGCAGCAAGTATGATTAAATGTAAGATTCACTTTTACATTTCCCAGCTGCAAAATAAGTTGTACAGTTCAATTAGTTTGCCATGTGATTGAGGATGCAGCCCCTAAAAGTTGCTATGGTGATGCAAGGAATGTGAGTGGTGTCAGGACTGGGGCCCAGGGTATTTCCAGACACAGAAACTGAAAAGGTTACAGGTTGGGAAGATGATGCAATTTACTTGTCTTTAGAGTCCTCTAAAGAGATTGTGTTTCTACTCTTTCCGTGATGTTTGGGCTCTCTATACTGACATGAAGACACACATCTTTTCTTCTTAGAGAAAGAGTTAGCCACAGGGAGGACCTTTGGTTAGTCTCTTTCTCCTTTTTTCTATCTCAAATCATGTGCTGTCCTGAGGCAATTTGGGATTTGGAAAGAATAATCTAGAAAAAGAGCCAAATCTTATAATTTCTCTATGATGGATTTAAGCCCCCATCTTCTCCTTTTGGGGTCCTCTTGGGTCCCCTTTTTCCTGCCAAACAAAATACCCTTTGTTTCTTACCAGTGCTCTGATGGATGGCATAGTCCCCTTGGCTCTGAAGTGATTTCAGCAGACACCTGAATGAAGTCAGGGAGTAAGACTCTGAACATCTGTGGGAAAAATATTTCTCCTATTTGTTTCCTTCAAGGCAGTTTTCAGAAAGTGTCATAATGAAGGACGATGTTAACTTCTCTTTCTGGGTCCACAGGGGTGTGGTTTCAAAGGCAAGAACTTCCCAGCACCAGGCCTCCATCCACCTCCCCATCCGGAATCTAAAGTTCTTTGTTGTCTAACTTTCCTGCTGGAGGGCTAGGTAAAATTCCAGGTGAGCTTCCTTTGTTTAGAAAACCTGCCAAAAAGCCCTGGAAGGAGGGGCTCTGTTGTGGGCCCAAGCAACCAATCTGGAATCAAAGTCAAAGATCAATGACTCCAAAGGAAGTTTAAGAGAATTACTCTCATGGGACAAAAAACATGAATGGGGCTGGAATAACTTCAAAGTTAAAACCCCACTGCCCCTTACCTGTGTGGATTTCCCTCTCTGGGATCCCCTGCCACAACAGTGTGGTAGCTCTCTCTACTTCACTCTCTTTCTCTCTCTCTGCTAAATAAATTGCTCTCTGCAAAACTCTCTGGGTCTGATATTTACTTAACCAGTAAGCTCACTGTGCCACCAGGGCCTCTTCCTGCTTCCTGGGGCCAGGGAGCCCAAGAACCTCAGCGCACATCCCATCGGGGAGGGAGCTGAGTCCCATCCCATGACTGGGTTACAATAATTTATTTTATTTTCTATTTTCTGTCCCCTTTACTGAGCTCTATCTAAGCCCATGACAGCAGACATATTTATCTAGTTTTCTAGTGTACTTGCCCACACTCAGCATAGAGCTTGAGACTAGTAGGAATGAATGACAACTGGATATGAATTCTAACTCTTGCTGGGTCTTTGGGAAGGACACTAGTTTTGTCAGATGCTAATTCCCTCCTTTGTAAACCGAGGGTGACTATTCACCTCTGCATATTCTAGGGTTGTGTCAGGAAAGAGTTAGTAATGGACATGTAGGAACTTTTTAAATGATAAGATGCTACAGAAATAAAAGACTTTTTGGTTGGGATGAATGGGGCATTTTGCATGTGTGAGTATATAGAGTAATAGCAGAACCAAACAAGTTATTTTCTTACATAAGACTTCACTTGAAGATGTGTGTAGCAAGAGGTTATCAATACCCTCATTAAAACATCCCCAGAGAGTCACACTAGTAAAATGTTCTCTCAATCTCTTCTGTAGGAGCATTGTAAGAATTCATTAAGGTTGGTAGAATGATTTGACAACCTCCAAAAATAGGTGTGACAAGAGTGTAAACTTAAATAAAACATGGATTGGATTGTTTTCTGGATCTGTTAAGCAGGCAACAGAGTGAGGGCAATTTGAGGAGATGCATTGAAATGCCTGGTGAAGAATGAGTACTGGATTTGACTGTTGTCCAGCCTCTTTTTTTTTTTTTTTTTTGTTGCAGGACAGGAGGCAGATAGACTACAGGACAGTAGCTAGGAACACTGGGTTCTGGCCTGACAAGATACCGAGGAACCTCAGGCAAGGCATAGATCTTCTCAAGGTCTCTGTTTCCTCCTTGGATGCATAAAAACACTTTGAAATCTTTTCCACAAAACCAGATTTACAGGCTATCAATTAGAAAGACATAGGGGAAAAAAGCGGGGTTCTTTGGTCTAATAAGATAGATAGGCTTTGAGTTTAAAATTAAACAAGCTTGCCTTAGGACCATACTTCTGAATGCTTTTAATATGTTTCTGTCAATCTTGGGGAAGGGGAGATGGAAGGCAGCTGTACTGTATATCTTTAAATTATTGTACTGTGATTTTCTTTTTCTTGCAGATAACATGTCAGTGAATAGTACTCTCTGACTACTTTGGGAAATACTGGGCTCCAAAATGATGTGTTAGGTATCTATCTAGCCTCAAGAGTCACTCAGGGCAACATCCTAATACACTGGCTCTAATTTCATTGACACATTTCAAACATATTAGAGCAAGTGTTAAAAACAAGCAAGCAAGAAAGGAAAGAAACAAGCAAATCCAGCACCTATAGTCCTGAAGTCTGCCCTTTAGACACTGCCTTTTAAATATACCAAAGGTGTTGAAAATCAGCCTGTCCAGAGCCAAACTCCAACTTCTCCCCTTCTGTATCAAGCCTGTCCCAGAACCCCTCCAATGTCCACTCTCTCAGAGAATGGATGATCAGAAATAAAGGGGCTATCGGCAACAATTCTTTATCTCTCATTATCATCTCCAAATTTCTTTAGTTCTATTTACCTCCCATATATCTCTCCAAAACTAATCGTTGATCTCCATCCCATACAAGATGAATGCTGGCAGGCAAACCTAGCTTTTTATAACCTAGCTGATACATCATCTCATGTAATCTTGGAGATGAATATTTATCTTCAGTGAACAGATAATGAAATTGAGGCTCCAGGAGCTTAAGGAACTTGCTGAAAGTCACATAGCCAGTCTTCTGACAGTTAAGCTTGGAGACAGGGTCAGCTCTAAAGCACCCTGTTGAGTAAGTACGTCATTGCTGCTTCCCTGAGAACAACTCAAGTCCAAGTTTTCCCATTGTTCAAATGCGATTTTTAAAATTCCTGCTTTGCCTACATTATAGTATTGATGTAAGTATAAAATTCAGAGCAGAAATGGATAGCACTTTAGAAATGTAAAAATTGCCATGTAAATGCAAGCTCTTATTACTCTACTTGGCTGCAGAATTCAAACAGATCAGGAGAATGCATCTCTATTGGAATAATCTCTGTGATAACAGCTTCAATCTTTGGAAAAAAGGTACTGTCTGAGAGCTCTGTCCATCTCATCAAATAAGAACTTTTATAAAATTTATGAAAGACAAGCAACATTAAGCCACTTGAACTGCATTCGTAATTTCCCGGATGGGTCGATCAAGAAGCCAAAACCCAATTGTAGAGCTTTAGTGTGTTTAAAAGAATCTAAATTCATTTTCCTTATTTTACAGATGTGGAAACTGAGGTCTATAGCAACCTCAGTCAAAGTCAAAACCATTAGGCACATCACAATTCTATTTCTTTCATCTCTTTCTCTTCTCTTCCCCAAATCTCAACCTAGGCTGCTTTTCAGAGATTTTTTTTTTCCACCTATATAATCTCTAATTCCTAAAACTGAGACTAAAACTCTCCTTTGGCTGATAAGAGGCCCCTTGAAGCCTAAGAGGAACAGTTTGTGGGCATTCGTCTTAGGGAAAAGGAGAGATCTTTTGGGGTTATTAGACAGAGCCGTATGGACTCTGTAGGTTTTCCAGGCAAAGCATTTTATGTGTGTTCCCCAGTGTACATGAACGTAGTGGCTGTGTTATAAAGTGAAGTCACAGGGTAGGAAGGAATTAACATGAGTGGAGAGCCTTTACTAAGAGCATCTCCTTTTTGCAGCATGTTCTATCTGCATCCCCAGATGCTCAAACTACAGCCATCCACCTAGATGTAGGCCAAATATTGTCTACAGGTTCTATTTTTTCCTCCCTAGTATTTACAATTTTATCTTACACAAGCAATACTGCCTTCCACAAAAGATGAGTAATATGTAAGTTTATAAAATGAACCATCAAAACTGCTCACCAGAATCCACCCCCTGCTCACAACTTACCTTTCCTTCAAGTGAGTAGTTCAGTGTGCACACTTTTAGGTTCTTGGTGCACTTTCACTGGCAAGGGAGGGAGATACAGAACCCAAATACCTAGAATGATCAAAAGGTACTAAAAATATGCTAAGCAGCTGGTGTTTGAAGTACATGCCCTGTCTGCAGGGGGCACCACAACCTTGTTCCCAGGAATTGCTGCTTCCTGGGAATGCAGAGGCCCCCAGCATTGTCAGATGCTTCAATTTCTTAAGCCTAGCACCAGATCCAGCCTTTTCCTAAAAGCTTTTGACTTTAAGATATTAGCAATGAATTCTGAGTTTTTAGAAATGCTCGTAGGCCATATAAGACATTTGTAAGCCGGATACAGCCCACAGATTTACAACCTCTGATTTATGAACAGATATACATAAATCGGAGCACAATTTGTCCATGTTTTGTGACTGCTTATTGCCTCCAACTCCATACTGTTGGTGCTGATCTTTCTTCTTTATTATTGAACTTTCAATTTCAGGGATAGGCTACATGTGCAGGTTTGCTGAATAGGTAAACTTGTATTGCGGGAGTTTGTTGTACAGATTATTTTGTCACTCAGGTATTAAGCCTAGTACTTATTAGTTATTTTTCTGGATCCTCTCCCTCCTCCCACTCTCTACCCTTTAAAAGGCCAGTGTGTGTTGGTCACCTCTTTGTGTCCATATATTCTCATCATTTAGCTCCCACTTATAAGTGAGAACTTGCAGTATTTGGTTTTCTGTTCTTGTATTAGTTTGCTAAGGATAATGGCCTCCAGCTCCATCCATGTCCCTGCGAAGGACATGATCTCATTCTTGTTTATGACTGGATAGTATTTCATGGTATATATGTACCATGTTTTCTTTATCCAGTCTACCTGATGGGCGTTTGGGTTGATTCCATGTCTTTGCTATCATGACTAGTGCTGCAACGAACATGCATATGCATGTTTATTTGTGATAGAATTATTTATATGTCTTCAGGTATATCCTCAGTAATGGGGATTGCTGAGTCAAATGGTAGTTCTGTTTTTAGGTTTTTGAGGAATTGCCACAGTGTCTTTCACAATGGTTGAACTAATTTACACTCCCACCATAAGTGTTCCTTTTTCTCTATAACCTCACCAGCATCTGTTATTTTCTGACTTTTTTTTTTTTATAATAGCCATTCTGTCTGGTGTGAGATGTAGTCTCATTGTGGTTTTGATTTGCCTTTCTCTAATTATCAGTAATGTTCAGCTTTTATATTTTTTTCATATGATTGTTGGCCACATGTATGTCTTCTTTTGAAATGTATCTGTTCATGTTCTTTGCCCACGTTTTTATGGGGTGTTTTATTTCTTGCAAATTTGTTTAAGTTCCTTGCAGAAGCTGGATATTAGATTTTTGTCAGATGCATAGTTTGCAAAAATTTCTTCCCATTTTGAAGGTTGTTTGTTCACTGTGTTGATCACTTCTTTTGCCGTGCAGAAGCTCCTTAGTTCAGTTAGATCCCAATTGTTAGTTTTTGCTTTTTCTGCAATTGCTTTTAGCCTCTTTGCCCCTTCCTATGTCCAGAATGGTATTGCCCAGGTTGTTTTCGAGGATTTTTTATAGTTTTGGGTTTTATATTTAAGCCTTTAATCCATCTTGAGTTAATTTTTGCATATGGTGTAAGGAAAAGGTCCAGTTTCAATCTTCTGAATATAGCTAGCCAGTTATCCCAGGACTATTAATTGAATAAGGAGTTCTTTCCCCATTGCTTGTTTTTGTCAGGTTTGCTGAAGATCAGGTAGTTGTAAGTGTGTAGTCTTATTTCTGGGTTCTCTATTCTGTTCCATTTGTCGCTGTGACTGTTTTTGTATCAGTACTGAAATTTCTATGTCAGTTTCCATACATTGTGTCATAAATTTTAATGGTCAAGTAGTGATCGCTGATATGGATGTGTTACAGTTTGCCTTCTATTTGTCCTATTGATAAGCAAATATTCAGAAGATTTTTCAGTATCGTAAGGGCTTTCAACAAATCTCTTGTGCATGCATCCTGAAATGTGTAGGTGTAAAGGCTTTTTAGGATGAATCACTGATTATTTTCTATCCAAATACTTGCCATACTGTCTCATTTCTCCTAGTGGATGTATAGATCAGAAACTACGTCTTACTCCTGTATGTATTCTGTTCTGTATTTAATCAAGTATCTCACCTCTGAATGCATAACTAAATTAATGGACTAAAACAATAAGTGACAAAAATAAAAGTCATAAAACCTGACTTTTACCTCTGATTTTCTGAGTGACTTTAGGTAAATTACATTTCTTGTCCAAGCCTCTATTTCTCTATCTGTAAAATGGTCTTCATTTATCAATTCAACAAATTTCTTTTTCAATTTTTAATTATCATCTATTTAATTGATATATAATATACATATTTTAGGGGTATGTGTGATATTTTGATACATTTATATAACGTATAAAGATCAAAGTAGGGTAATTCAGATATTCATCACTTGAAATACATTTTTCTTTATGCTAGAAACATTTCAATTATTCTCTTCTAGTTATTTTGAAATATACAATAGATTACTGTTAACTATAGTCTATTTCAAAAAATTTCAAATACTCACTGAGTATCTTTTGTGTGTTAAACGTTGTGTTAAGTGTGAGGGATGCAGCATTGATATGAGAATTGTCTTCTACTGTGTCTGCTCTAAGTTCTCTTTCAGCTTTAACCCTCTTTGATGCTGTAGTATTCTGCCATGCCTCTCAACCCCAAGCCCTACACAGATGTGAAAATGGAAACAGTGTCACACTCTTCCATGAGCAAGCGCTAAGAGATTTCCACTGAACATGTGTACCATGGGGATTATTAAATGCTATGTACTGACAACTGCTAAAGGCAAAATATTCACAAGTAGGTTTCACTGTCGAAACCCGCTATGCTTTGGGTAATTTCCTTTGTCCTGTGAAAACTCATTACAGACTTTTCAAAGAGCCTGGCTTCCACTAGTTAAGTGATAGTAATTCAAAGGCATCTTCTCTTTTTGTCTGTTGGCTAGGGAAGGTAGGGTGTCCCAGCTCTGCTAAACATTATTCCCAGAGGTCAGAACAGAATAAAAATAGGAAAAGGGAAAACAAGTAGGACCTTGTACAATAGGGAATAAGATAATAAACTCATTAACCATCAAGAAAGGGCACAGGGGAGTCAGCATCTTGTAGTAGAAATAAAATCACATTGAGAAGGGATGAAGTACAGTATGGTGACTTAAATCTTGGGATCTGAAACCATGCAGACATAGTTCCAGAGATTTCATTTCTGCTTCAACAATTATAAATGACTAGTTGCACAAATTTTAACCAGTCAGCTGTCCCATTTTCTTAATCTGTAAAATAGTGATAATGCTACCTAATTAACTGAACTATTGAGTGAATTAAATGAAACACACACGCGCACACACACACGCACACACACGTTTAATCCTGACTACTAATCATCAATACAGTTTTATTATTACTATAAAAGATGCGAATGATCTATTGCTTAGTTTTATTTCTGACATGGACAAGCTTTATGACATTGGAAAAGACATTTTCTTTCTTGAGCTTCTGTTCTATTATCTCTAAAAAGAAAGACAAAACCATCCATAGATACCTCTAAGAACTACAGTGAGGCTCCAAGAGAAGAGATAAATGACTGTGAAAGCATTTTATAACCTTGAATATGAGTTGGCAATTAATCCAATGACTTATGTTACACATTAAAGAAAGTTGTAAATTAGAGTATTTTCCCAACAGTTGAGGTTAATTTTGTGCCATAATTTCATTAGGGAATGAAAATATAGCAGATGGGAGCACAGCACATGATAACTTAATTAGTTTCTGGTCCATTCTTTTAAATATTTGAGAATGTACCAGGTAGCATTTAGGTGCTATGAAATGCAACAGGGCTAGACTTTGCTTTCTTGAAGTCTAGAGTCAAACAGAAGGTACAGTTACTGATTAGATCACCACACAATAATGGCTAGAAACAAATAACTGCTAAAGCCAAACAAAATAAAAGAAGCAGAAAAGAGACCTAATTTTGATTGAGAGTTCTAGAGGTGTGAAAGGTCATAATATTACAATGGAGTGTAGTTTACATATATGTTATTAACCCATTATTTATACAATCATTACCTCCTTATTGTTGATTTTATTATTCAAGAAATTTCTAGTTATAAGATGATATATGCAAAGGAACACTAAGTTTACATTTAGTTTATATGTCATTTATTTAGAGTTTATTATGTGCTGATAAGTATTCTAAGCACTTTATAAATATTAATATTTATTTTTCAAAAAATCCTATTTCTTAATCTTTATTTTGAAGATAAGGAAATAGAGGTGCAGGTAACACAAGTTCAAGTCATAATTCAAGTCTTAGGAAGATTAAACCTTGGACAATGATTCAGAGCCTTCATTTCTCTGCTCTGTATGTTAAAGATAAAGATATGAGTCCTAGCCAGCATCTTAGAGTTAGAAAAAAGATCACATGGTATAAAAAGGTGCTTCTGTAGGCTGAATATTTTTTAAAACCATGAGTATATAATGGGTTGTTATTTGGGGTCTCCAGGACATAGCATCACAGTTTTATGTTGGATGCAGCAAAAATACTGTACATTAGCCCCACTGCATTGTTTGCAGTGATATCTTTTGTTCACGTCTTGTAATTTTTCATTTCTTTTTTCCCCCATTACTATATATTTGTGCCATGGTATTCCTCAACCCCATTCACACACTTTTCTGGGACATTTAAAACTGTATCAATAACTTGGGAGATAACTCAGCATCATCAACTGACTTTATACATCTAATGATTTAATTCCTTCTAAAATACTCCATATACAACCTTGCCTTATACAACAAAAAACAAAACAGTAAGCATCCATAGTGATGACTGTGTGGGAAAACACTGGGCCAAGATCTAAAGCAATAGTCTCTTTCCTGATGACAGCAGAAAGAAGCAGTCTATACCTCCTTAGAAATGGAACAAAATCAAAGTTGATAGTATCACTGGTAATATGATTCATGCCATCACCAGTAATTTTGCATACACTCTTCTCCTAAAATGACAGGAAGACCTTCAAGTCTGACATCTCAAAAATTATCCCAGCCTCTCTCATGGGATGGTATAGGAAGGCAGTGATAGCTACAGGTTCCTAATTTCAAATTTGCTGAGAGAGCAAATAAAGATGCCTTCTCTTGAGTCACTCTGCTAGTCACTGAGGATCATCTAACGGATTAGTGGCATGCAAAATACGGTTCATGTCCTAATCCCTGGAACCTGAGAATACAAAACCTTAGATGGAAGAAAGGACTTTGCAATCATGATTAAATTAAGCATCTTGAGATGAAGAGATTATTCTGGATTATTTGAAGAAGGCAGGGGATCGGCGTAAGAAGAGGCGACGTAATAAGATAAGGAGAATTTGGAGTGATGCAGCCTTGAGCCAGGAAATGTGGGCAGCCTCTGGAAGCTAGAAAAGATAAGGAACAAATTCTCCCCTAGAGCCTTCAGAAGGAATTTAGTTTTGCCAACATTTTGATCTGAGCCCCATAAAACCCATTTCAGACTTCTGACCTTCAGAACTATAAGATCATATATTTGTGATGCTGTGTTAAGCTGCTGTGTTTGTAGTAACTTGTTACAGTTGCAATAGAAAATGAATGCAAGTGGTCTGCAGTGACACAGTGTGAATATGAGAGAATTAGGCAAGTAAATGTAGAAGAAACTACTCTATTACTTAGAGAGATAGAAAAATTGGACTTAACTTGAACAGAATTTGCAGGCTATGATGTTGCCATTCCTAGGTATGAAAGACCTAAAAGGATGTCTGTATATATTGTGTGACTTGCATTTCTGCCAACTTACACACTACAAGCTACTTGTGATCTACCAATCAGCTATTCTCCTGGTGTCCTAACTGCTGAAATCAGCAGGTTTCCCCAATACATGGCAGTATTTTATAAGCACTAAATTTCTAATCAAGATTTTTCCTTGGGTTTCCAGCAGTTGCTATGTTCTATGCAGGCCAGAAGCTAACTAAATCAATTAGGAAGAAGATTGGCATCCTCTTAAATCTTCTTCATTTTTTTTCCCCATGAAGCTTTAAGTTTCTTATTTATAGAAGGCATTTTTAGTAAAAGTTTTAAAGAATAAAAATATATAAAATAAAACATGGAACATCCACTTTTACCCTTCCTTATTAATTCCACTTTCCATATATGCCATCTCAATGTTTTTGGTACATGTCTTACTGTTTCCCCCTAAAACTTGCTGGTACATATAGCTCTTCTCATTAAAACTAGTTATATTCAACCCATGAAGTGGATGTACCCTAATTTAATTAGCTCCCTATGAGGGATTTTCAATCTGCTTTTTATTTTTCATGATTACACGCAATCTGCAAGGAATCATTGTATAAACATCTCTGAATCCTACATGAGTATTTTAGGAGAAGAGAGCCCAATAAGTGGGATTGCTGGGTCAAAGCATTTTATGTTTTAGATGATAAATTTTGCCAAAGGCTTTTCTGATTTACATTCCCATTAACAGTATATGAAAACACTATTTCTCCACACCCTAAAGATTATGCTCTGGGTATGATACATCTTTTTAATATTTGCTAATTTGATATGTGAAAAATATACTCTGGATATTGCTTTTATTTGTATTTCCCCATTAAGTAATGAGCTAGAACATCTCCATATATGTTCATTGACGATTTATTTTTCTTTTTGTGTGAATGAGATACATTTTCAGTGGGTTCAACAATGAAAAGTTGGTGGCAATTAATTGTTAGGCAGTGTCTGAGCTGTGAATTGAGGCACTGCTACCCATGCCTTAAATTCAGCACTTTCCAGTGATGTTCATCCTACAGCCAGGAGTAGCATGCATATCCGAGAAAACGCAGGGTGTATTTTATACCCTCTGGGAGATAAATGTATTAATTTAATTGGCATTCTTCTTCTACCACTCTGTCACTTTGTAACCTTTGGCATATGCCTTCTCATCTCTCTTCAGTTTCCTTCTTTAGAAAACAAAGCCTGGAGAAGTTGGCAGATATAGTTACTTTGGCTCTCAAATGTTAAGGTTCTAAAAAACACTCATAGAATGAGCACCAATCTTTCCCAATAATTAACTTTTGGCTAAATTATCAAGTCAGCCCTATTGGGCTTCCATAAGGCTCTGACAAGGACCTAGACAGAGTGGGAAAAAATAGTATTCTAGTAAGAAAATCCCACGGAAGATGGGATGTGGAACATATGAGAAACACAACTACTGCAAGGGTTTCATTCATCAAGAGCCATATGGAATGAGGCTGGAGGGGACACTCAGGGCCAAACCACAGAGGCCCTCTGGACTAAGTTGCAGATTTGATTCTATAACCAAAGAGCAAATTAGAATCACTGGGTAGGTGGGGGATTTTAAACAGGGCAAATGATTGATTAAATTTGCCTTGCAAAAATAACACTTTGGCTGCAGCACTGAGAATGAATTGGTCAGTGAAGTTGCAGTGAGACAGATCCATTAGGAGGCTATTGTCAAACAGGTAAGAGAGGATGGCTCTGTGGACCAGGGAGGCAGTGTTGGAAATGAAAAGGATGAGACTTAAGAGATATCTGCCTTCAGTAAGTTCATTAAATTGACTGGGGAGGCAAATACAAATGAAAAAGGAGCATAAGCTGCCTTGTACTCTTAAGCTCTCAACTCTAATCACCCTGCAGACAAGGACCACCATATTTCTAGCAACTGGCATACATGAGTGTACAGTAAATATTCAGTAAGGGAATAATATGGCTAAAAGAAGGGTTTAGAACAGCAAGACATCACTGCTCCTCATGAAATTTCTTGGGAGAGTTGAGACTGAAACTCGTTTTTAGGGACAATAAGAGCACAGTCATCACCCCACCTAATCTTCTTCCACCTGATCCAGCACTGAAAGGTATCTACTATACAGTTTGAGAAATTAGCCTCACTTTACCTTCTCAAATGGAAACTTGTAGACATGAGATGTCATTCAAGTTTCTACAAGAAACATGTGACAAAATTATTTGAATCCAGGTCTAACTGCAAAGCCAAATGTCTACATGATCTGACATAAGGGTCAAGGTCAACGGACTCTAGGAAGAAAGAGTATAATTAGCTTGGGTGAAGCTAGGCTCAAGATCTATGTATCTGTAGTGTGAGTTGCACTTTTTATTTCTTATATGACTGTGGTATAACATACATGTTCCCCACCCAACTACATGGGCTCCCCCAAATGCTTCCCTCTTTGTTGGGGTTTACTATCTAGGAACAACATAAGCATAGTGGTTACGGCCATAATAGAAATATAATCTGAGTTTTTCTATTCCTAGGTCTATGACCTCCTGGGCCAAATTATTTAACGTCTTTGTGCTTGAATTTCAACATTTACAAATTGAGCATAATAGCAAAGCAGCCCTTATAAAGCAGTTGCAAAGACATAAGTGCCTGGCACAGGGTAGGCGGGTATTCAGTACATGCAAATTCATCTTCTCTCTCTCCAGGCGTCTCCTATGGCCATCATTCAAAAAATAATTAATTATTGAGTGTCTACTATATTTCAAACATTGTGCTAGGTGTTGAGAACAGAAGGATGTTCTGGTTGTTTACTACCCCGTAACAAACTAGCCCTAAGGTTATTGGCTTAAAAATCACAGCATTTTATTAAGTTTTATGATTCTGATGATCAAGAATTTGGGCAGGGCTTGGCTGAGTGATTCTTCTCGTATTCAGTTGGCAGCTGGGCTATCCTGGAAAATCCTAGAGGTTTCATTCACATGCCGGGAGCCTTGGTGGGAGCAGATGGGGCACTGGGCTCAGCAAATCTTCTCAGTCCATGTAGTTTCAAAGCCTCCCACACAGAGAGACTGCAAGGTAAGAGAATAGAAGGCTGGGAGGGGGAAGAGCCAGGAGTCAAACCTAATTTGGATGGATCCAAAAATCAGTACTCTGTGTCTGAAACTTACCTACACAATATGAAGATCAAAGCCTTTCTGATACTATTTTCTGGGCTCGTATTTAATCCCCAGGTCTTCTTACCCATGGGAAGGTATCATCCAGGTTAGGAAGCCTAACCCACTTCAGTGGCTGGGCAAAGCCACTTCCCTTCTCAGCCCTTATTGTCATCATCTATAAAATAAAGATATGTTTTCCACTTGCTCATTTCTCAGGTTCACATGGTAGATGCTGTTGATCGCAAAGACATCACAGGGAATCAGGAGAGCCCATTTCTGGTCCCGACTCAACTCACTTACTGTGTACCATTGATATTCTTTCTCCATTTCAAGAACATAGATTTCTCAGTTCATGAAATAGTCTCTATAGGTCCTTTCAACTCAGATTTCAAAGAAAATATTGACAAAAATATCATGAATAAATAAAGTCCGTGAAACTGAAAGGGAGCTTACCATGGTTAAGATTACATGAGATAGATTGTGCTAAGAGTATCTTTGAGAAGGGCTGATCAACATTTTCTTGAAATGAACATCCTATAATTGGCCAAGGCCAGGGAGGGCATCTATGGGCCTGGATCAGAACAAAACCAAATGCCCATATGGGACTGTACTGTTAACCTTAGCTGTGTGCTATGGTAGAATCAGCCAACCCATTAACCACTAAGCATCTGCATATATGACTTGACATCATAAATTTCAAGCTTTTAAAGTCATTGTCTGAACTATTTGGGTACACATTTAAAATTAATCAGTGTAGTTTAAGCCTTAAGCCTAGATGATGAATGAAGAAATGCACTTGAAGCAATTATTATAAATAAGGAACTTTTCTGTTTATCCACTTCGGTGTCCCTAGCATCTGGAATGGGGCCTAGCACATAGAAACCACTCAAACATTTGTGACTAAAATTAAAAAGATGAATATTTAATACAAATATCATTGAGTGCTACCCTTTATCCATGTAATGGGCCTCTTTAATTCCATGCTTAATAGCAGCCAACTGTCAATTGCAAAACGACCCACTTCAAATTATTTTATCTGCTTAGTTGGTTATACTTAATTGATCTTTAATTAAAGGAAGTATCATATAAAGAAGAATTTAGATTCTAGGAAAACCAAAGCCATGAGCCAAGGAGGGCCCATTATGGGTTTGTGGTCCATGAGAGGCAGCACACAAAGTGACTGGGTGACCTCGTATTCACTCCACCTTTTGAATCCTCAGTGGCTACATCTATAGAATTTGAATGAACTTAAAGTTCGCTGCAGCTCTGGAAGTCTATGATCTTAAGAAAATTCTAATTTTACTGACATATAACATGACAAAAATTAAATGAGATTCTTCTGCTCAAAATGTAAAGTCTAATGTCATAGCAATAAAGAAGTAAATTAACCTTGGGTGATTAAACTCCAGTTGTAGATTTGGCTTTTTCATTTGTCTACAAGATCTTAAGCAAGTCACCTTATCTCTCTGGGCTTTATTTTTCTCATTTATCAAATCATCCACCTATACTAAAGGTTTCTGGGGAGAAAAATAACAGAACCGTCAGTGTCTTCTTCGTGGAGTAGCTTCTCACTTGTCACTCTATGGCCCCTTGGAGATAATTTTTCTGGGTCTTTTCATGTTCCTCATGTAGAAACTAAAACCCAGAAAAGGAAGGTGATAAACAGTGAGTTCATGAAGATCTAGGGAAGATATCTTAGCTTTTCATCTGTTGGATATAGTTGTTCAACAAGGATCTTAATAATAACAGATAACATTTGAAGAATTAATATACAGGACAGGCACTGTATGAAGAACTTAAGGTGAATTAATTGTAATTCTCAACATAACTCAATGAGATACACCCTATTATTTCACAGATGAGGAAAATGAGGCTTGGAGAGTCTAAATGGCTTTCTCAAATTTACACAGCTAATGATTGATGGAATCCAGAATTAAATACAAGGAGTTTGCTGTCTTAACCACTAACCTATTCAGATGTCTAACACTATGCCTGGTTCTAGAGATGCATATTAAGACGTAATTTGGCACACTTTACATATTGTTTACCTTACATAAGCCTGAGTCACAGTTCAAGAAAAAAAAGCAGTGCTGTGATAAAAGGAGGCCAAGGTGCTCTGGGATCACGGGGCAGAACCCAGGGGAAGGGAATGAAAGCCCATGTCACTGTCACACAGCCTTTGAAGAAGTTCTGTCTAGGATGTGGCTTAAAAGTCGGCGAGTGTTGGGAATAGGAGAAAGGGATGTTCCAGGTACAAGGAACAGCATGTGTGAAGACCTGGAGAGAAGAAAGGGCCCAGCTCATCTGAGGAAGTGCAAGAAGTATGATCAGGATAAGAGAAAGAGGGGGCTGGAGAACAGCAGGGACTATAAAGATGATGGCCTTGTGGGCTCTTGTTCAAAGCATAGACATCATCAAGGGTCATAGGAGGATATGGGAGGGTTTTAGACAATGCAGTGGCACAACACGACTCGTGCTTTTGAGTGATCCCTTGACGACAGTGAGGAGAATGGAAGGATGAATGCAAGATGCGAGGATGGGAGAGAGGTTAAGGAGTGTGGCAATAATAGTATGTCCTTTTTCAAATTCCTCAAACAAAAGAGAGCTTTGAGAACACAAGTACCAGGCATGACCTTAGTATGTATGAACTTCTGTCTGAAAATCTGTTGCTGTGACCCCATGGGGAACTTGATAAATCCCTACCCAGACGGTTTCACTGGCATTTTCTGAGACAGAACTACAGCCCCCCTTTTTTCTACTGCTCCCCATCTGCCCACAAATGTGAGGGCTGCCTAAGCCTATGCAATGATTTGTTGTGAAGCCATTGGCAAGCTGGCAGGGTCTTTATCTCCTACCATGTTCCTCATACTATAGATAAAAGGAAAACTTCAGGAGTTATATGGAAGCTGACAGATAGGAGACCAGACCCTGTTCGGAGGCATTTAAACTTATTTCACAGTTAATGCAGCATCTGGGGCACATTTTCCTACTTTTATGCCAATTTTTATATGTTTCTGCCACAGAGTAAGAAGCCAGCACCATAAAAAAGAAGGAAAACGGTACAAAAAATAAAAGTAAATAACCACATTCTGCTTTAACACTCCCAGGAGAACTGAGTCCGGCAAGTTTATGAGTTAGAGAAAAGGAAGGGGAAAAAAACCTATACCACTGTATATAACGGGAAGGAAATACCATTTCTTTTTCTTAGAAAACATCAAAGACAGAGTGGAAGCTCTGACCTGAGAGCAGGCAGAGCAGTGTTTAGTCCAGAATCTTTCACTAATTGTTCAAGTGGCTAGGTGTCAATCAAACCTCTCCTATGGATCTACTTCTCACTTATACAATACAAAGTTTGTGCTAAATGATCTTCAAGAGTCTCTAGTTCTACACCTATGTTTATCCTTCACACTGTACTAGGCACAGGGGATCCAGGCAGATATATAAGACCTGATTTCTTTTATTTTGGTGAGGGGCAGACAGGGTCTCACTCTGTCGCCTAGGCTGGTGTGCAGTGGCACCATCATGGCTCCCTGCAACCTCAAACTCCTGAGCTCAAGCAATCCTCCTCCTTCAGCCTCCCAAGTAGTTGGGACTATTGTGTGCACCAACACTCCCAGCTAATTTTATTTTCATTTTCTATAGCAAGAAGGTTTCGGTATATAGCCCAGGTTGGTCTAAAATTCTTGGCCTCAAGTGATTCTTTTTCCTCAGTATCCCAAAGAAGGCCTGATTTCCAATCTCAGGGAATAAAACCAAGACTACTTTTATCTTAACACTTTTAGAGCAGGCATTTCTCTAACTACACTGCTGTGCAAAAGACTGAGGCCTTCCTCAAAAATTGAATAGTGTAGTCTTACTTCAAACGTAGGAAGAAAGTAAATTAATAGATAGCATTTATAGTGTAGAAGACTCCCAAAATTGATGACCTCTGAACTTCTGTTTATGTTATATAAATTATTTTAAAATGTTATTTGATTTAGCAAAAAGTAAAAAATGGCTATTTTGATTGAATGTAACTTTTTTATGGTTTTCCATAAATAGCTTACACTTTTAAGTAAGCAAAAGCTCAGGGGTTAAAACTCTAAACTCCTATGTTATACTTGAATTGTGGTTTAAGTTCTGACACTCTAGCTGTGAGTCTTTAAGAAAAGTTATTTTCAGAAAAACATTTATTTAACTACAAAATGGGGACAATAATGGCACCTACCTCATGTATTTATTGGGGGGATTAAATCATATAAGGACATAAAGCATTTATCACGGTGTTCAGTAAAATAAGCATAACGTAAATAGGCAGTGGGATGTAGAGCACAAGAAAGTAAGTTGACGAATTTGAACTGGACCTTGAAGAAGGAAGATGTAAACAAATAAAACTGTGGTGAAAACATGGACATAGGGAGGGGAGCACTACACACTGGGGTCTATTGGGGGGGAAATAGGGGAGGGACAGTGGGAGGTGGGGAGTTGGGGAGAGATAGCATGGGAAGAAATGCCGGATATAGGTGAAGGGGAGGAAAGCAAATCACACTGCCACATGTGTACATATGCATCAATCTTGCATGTTCTTCACATGTACCCCAAAACCTAAAATACAATAAAAATTTTAAAAAAAATTCCATTTGGCAGTTAAGGTAGATAGATTGCAAAATTAGCCCTAATTGTTCACCACTTTATATAGTCCTTACCATAAAGAGATGAGTCTGTTTTCTCACCTGTTGAGGGTAGCTGACTTCGTGATTTGCCTTGGCAAATAGAATGTGGCAGAAATGTTGTGCCAATTTTGTGTCTAGACTTCACACACCTTTGGAGCCTTGCCTTCACTATGAAAGCAAGTCCAGGCTGGCCAGCTGGAGAACAGGGGTTACATGGAACAAAGATGAGTCAGACAAGCTGTCCAAGCTGAGGTCCCAGGCATCTGAGAGGCTGAGCTAGAACCACCTAGTTGACTTTAGTTGGCCTCGAGTACATAAGTGAGTCCTGCCAGCCCAGCTCAGATCAGCAGAAGCCATATGGGATTATGTTAGTTACACAGAAATAGCTAGCAGATACTATGTCAATGACAGTCGTGGTAATAGAGAAAGAAGAATGGGAAAATGGTTGCAACTGTATGAGAAGGTTAAGTTAAATAAAGTGGTTGTCACACATCTGTGAGCTGGAGAATATTAGGTTTTGTAGCAGAAATAAAGACAAGTGATAGAGTACATTAAAGTTCACAAGAAAAGAGTCATTTATTATAATTTGTATGAAAGCAAAAAAATTCTAAATGAAAACACCATATATTACAGTGTAAGAAAAGAACAAATGATGTTGATAACAAATGACATTAAAGATGAATACCTTTAATATGTAGAGTTCTAAGATATTTATCAAGAAAAATAAAACCTAAAAATAACCCTTAAAACAAATAAAAAATATTTCCCTTATCTTAGTGCTGTTGAACATGTTGTTACTAGCCTTCTCCCTTTATGTAGTTACTTTTTATTTGACTTTTTGATCTCAGTCTCTTCCTTAAGGAAGTCTTTCTTGAACTTCCAGATTATAATAGGTCTTCTTGTTATATGCTCCAGAGAAACCTGCTCTTCTCATTTCACTCGTCATTATTTGCTCAATGTCTGTTACCTCTAAAGGATTGTAAATTCCATAAAGCATGAATTGAAACTGTTTTGTTCACCAATATAATTCTGGTATCTGGAAAAATCTCTGACATAGGGTACATTCAATAAGTATTAGAAAATAAATAAATTGCTGAGTGATGACCATGGATAATGGCTTACCAAAAACCAAATAAAAATCAAACAAAAGGATAATTACAAAAAAGCCAATACCCATTAATAACAAGTCCAGTCTAGCCACACATGTAATCAAAAAATGCAAATGAGAACAAAATATTTCCTATAGCTGAAAATAAAGGCTAAAAATAATAAGACTCAATGCTGAGGCTGTGGTGTGTAGCAATAAACTGATTATCAATTGATGCAATCATTACAGAAATAAATTTAACAAATTATTCAGATATTCATATATACATATTTTTTTGAGACAGGGTTTTGCTCTTGTCACTGAGACTGGAGTGCAGTGGTGCGATCTCAGCTCACTGTAACCTCCGCCTCTCAGGTTCAAGCGATTCTTCTGCCTTAGCCTCCTCAGTAGGGATTACAGGCACCTGCCACCATGCCCAGCTAATTTTTTTATTTTTGGTAGAGATGAGGTTTCATTATGTTGGTCAGGCTGGTCTCGATCCCAAAGTGTTGGGATTACAGGCATGAGCCAACATGCCTGGCCATTCATCATATTCTTTAAGTCAGCAATTTCACTTCTAGAGAAAAAAAATTACATGTAGACCAACTTTTATAAACTAAGATGGTCATTGATTCTAATTTTAACAGAAATAACATCTATGATCAGTAACATTATTGTATTTAAAGTCAGTATATTCTAGAGGTTAAGAAGGTGGGTTCTAGAATAAAAAAGATAAGTTCTAACTAATCCTGGGTCCATCACTTATTTGATCATGGCTTCCCAACCCTTGTGGCTTCATCTGTAATGGTGGCAGTACGTTAATCAATACATGTCTGGGTTTTAGGAATTAGTTGTTTATCTCATTTTCCACTTATGCACCCATTGCTCTTTGAGGAAGCAGTAGCTCCCATTGACCTTTCAAATTCAAAATTTGCATTTTTCTATTCTTTCTGGTCCTAAGCATCTGAAGGAGGCTGTTCTGTGTATTAATGTGTGTAAATGTAGCTTAGAACTACCACGGGCAACAACGAGTAAGAAATGGGACTATTCTCTGTGTGCACATATATGTGTGTTGTGTGCATGTGTGCATGTATATGTACGTGCCTGTCTGTGTGTTGTCTTTTGCTGCTCTAAATTCCAATGTTCTGAGCTACTTTTATTCTCACAAGTAAGAGACTAAACTTGAACACAACATACTTTTTCCTGAAAAGAAAAAGAGAGAAAAAGCAAAAGTAAAAAATAAACTAATGGCTGAGATGATATAAAGATAACTAATAGATTTAATGGGCTGTGTGGCATTTCTAAGTTCTTGATAAAAGACAAGACTATAAATAGACAAAAATGACATGTTTTTGGATATTGTGTTTGTAAAGCTAACATAATAACTCCATCTTTAAAAAGTCTTTTTGGAGCCAGTTTTGTATAGAAATGAACTTGAGGTTAGAAATTAAGATACCTAGCTATCACTGTTTCACTGTTTCCAAATTTTTGTGACACAATTTTATTTTATCCAAGCATAGACTACAGAAAGAAATTATTATGTAATTCATGGTCAATAATCGTAGGTAGTTTAATTTTGGCTCCTATTTGGTTCATTTTATAATTTACTTCTTGTTTATCAGAGAGCCTAAATCCTATGTAACACAATGTTTAATAGGGTAAGTAACAAATACCATTGTTTACCAATTGGGAATTAACTGTTTTATTTAATCTTTTTAGCATAAACTTTTGGTGTTGGAATAATTTTCAATTTACAAAAAGACTACAAAGAGAGGACAGAGAATTTCCATATATTCCTCACTCATGTTACCACATTATTAACATTTTACATTACCATGGTGCATTTGTCAAAACAAATGTCACAAACTGTTAACTAAACTGTAGACTTTGTTTGGATTTCACTGTTTTTGCCCTGATGTCCTTTTTCTGTACCAGCATCCAACCCAGGGTACCAGATTGTATTTAGTTGTCATGTCTCCCAATCTCATTTGGTATATGACAGTTTCTCAGTCTTTCCTTGTTTTTCATGACTTTGACATTCTTGAAGAATATTGGCCACCCTTCTGATCCCCTAAAGATTCAGGCTGTACAGATATTCCAGATAATGTTCCTCAATCTGGGTTTGTCTCATGTTTTTCTCATTATTAGACTGAAGTGATGGGTTTATAGAAAAAAATAGCATAGAAGTGTCACATATCATCACTTTTTATCACATACAAGGGAGTACATGATATCCACAGGACATGAGTGATGATGGTGATCTTTATTACTTTGCTAAGGTCATATTTGTCATATTTTTCTATGGTAAAGTCACAGCTTTCCCTTTTCCTACTCTATTCTATGGAAGTGAGTCACTAAGTATGGCCCATACTCCAGGGAAAGCAAGTCTCTTCTAGGAGAAAGTATCAACAGATTATTTGTAATTATTCTATAGGAAAGATTTATCTCTTCTCTCCCATTTATTCATTTCTTCAGTAATTTATTCAGTATAGCTTCATGCATATTTATTTTATACTTTGGGTTATAATCCAGTATTACACTATTTTGTTACTCAAATTGTTGAAGAATTTGTTATTGGGAGCTCTTTCAGGTTGGTTCTTACATTTCTTTGACATGCCCCATCCTTTTGATTTTTGAACACATCTTTACTTTCTAGCACTTCAAAATGCTTGGGGCGCATCTTGGTTTTTTTTCCTGTCTTGGCACTGGAATTAGAATGTTTGGCTTTTTAAGTAAGCTTTTCCTGGGGTGCTTTGATTTCTACCATTTATTCACATCATTTAAGTAATTACCATGGATCAGTCACTAGTCCTGGATGCTCTGGTGCTGAGCACACAGAGATGCTTATCTTTGAGTAATCTCTCACGGTCCATCTTTCTCTATTCCCAATGAAATGGTTAGACTAGAAGTATTGTACTTAAGAACGATTCTAATTTTAAAATTAGAATTATAATAGCACTAAACCAAGAGCTAGCTTCTCACTAAGCTCTTTTTCTAATAACTCCAGTCCTTGAGGCTTGGCTACGTCTTCATGCTGTAGCTATCCCTAGCCAATTTTAAACATGGACCAGTACCTGCAAAAGAAATAGGATGTTAGAGGGATTCCAATGCAGTAGGTAACAGTGGGCACCAGATGATTCGCCATTTGATTGATCGTAGGCCTTACCTGGGATGAGGTCTAGTGGTGTCACAGAAGGAGAAGGAAAGCAGAGAAAACAGTTATTCACTCCTTTCTTCCCCTTGAACTTTCATTACTATCTCCCACCCTTCTGATCCCCTAAAGATTCAGGCCATACCAAGCCCGTAGAAACACTAATGATGCTGAGTCATCTATGCTGTCTGTCAAATTCTGTTCTTCTACTCACCAACTGCCCTTTGAGGAAACCTTCAGAACCAGCTTTATCCACCTATGATTTTTGAAGCCAGCAGAGCCAGTGGTTCCTACCCCTTGTTCCAGGCCCCCCATGGCATAATTCAGAGAATGTACATTTCAAGCCACCCCCTTTTCATTGCTGTATATTTGGTCAAAGGGCAGGATTTGGACATTCTCATTACAAGCAAGGCTTCACTGCAGTTGCAGTGTGGCCCGGAAAACCTGCTCACCTGCTCTTTATTTTTAATGAAAAAGACATGGCCTTAATCTTCTGGTTTAAAAACAAAAACAAAAGGTAAGTCCTGGCCTGGTGTCAAGAGACCTCAGTTCGAGGCAGCAGTCAGCCCTTAGATTATGCATGTTATAGTATATGTGGACCCAGTTTCTTCATCTACAAAGGAAATATAACTCCATCTGTTTTGACAATTCTACAGCTTGTGGGAAAAATAACTGAAAGATGAAAAAGTACTTTTTGGGAGGATGATATTTATCACATAAACAATTATCTACCATTAGAAAAATTTGACCAATCCTATAAATTCTTTGGCTTAGATTAAATAGATAATAATGTTGAAGATTAGTGGCTTTTTAACATATAGAGAACTGATAAAGAGGAGAAAGTAAGGCTCAGAAAGGATTATGGCATAGGATTCTAGCTATCAAAGTCAGGTTACAATCAACCATCAGGGGCAACATCATGCAATTATGATCTTTGAAGTCTATTGCTGGGCCTGCCAACTGGTCCCCTGTTTCCTTCAGCCCCTTGTCCATATAACCACCAGAGTAATCTTCCTTAAAGACTCATTCATATGTTCTCCCAAGTCCTATCGCCCAGTTTCTCAAATTTCAGGTTGCATCAGAATCACCTACAAGTCTTTTCATCATGAATTCTAGTGTGAATTCCTAGAATTTGATAGGATTGGGATCTTCACTCCAAACAGGCAGTCCTGGTGCACTAGGTGGTTTGAGAGCCACCTAGAAGAGAGCCAAACTACAGGATGAAATCCAGACTCCTTGTCCTGACATTCAAGGCTTCTCTAAATCTGATCCCTACCTACCTTTTTCCATGTATTATTTATCCGTCATTCCAATTAGCTTGGCAGTTAACAGAAATAAGGAGGGCAGACCTCTCTTCTTTAGGAAGCATGCCAATATCTGAATATATTCTTCAAGCCTGACTTCAGTCCTTGCCCATCCAGGCTGCACTCCCAGTTGTTGTCAGCCCATAACAGTATCTCCCTCTGCCAAACTTACATTGTATGAGAATTTTACTGAATCAATTTTTTGGGAGGTCAAGGGAATGATGATAAGAGAAGTTTTCCTAGAAGTACTGTCAGATCATTTGCTTTGGGATTACAAAGAAGAAAACCAGTTTTCACTAGGAAAGTTTGTTAACACATGAGACATTTTTGGGAGAAAAAGCACAAGCAAAGGCAGGGTCTCTGCATGTTTATAAAACTGTGTGTCTAAATCATGTTTACTGAACATGGAAATTGAAGGTCAAGGAAAGGTCATAGAGAAGACTTTCCATGTCTTTCAAAATATCGTGGGCTTTGTTCTTGATAGAGAGTGAAGATTTGGGGGATATTATGATGTTGCCTACAAAACATTCATGTCATGCAGACCGAGGAAAGGCAACAGAGCCTGCTTAGGTTCAAATGTCAACTAGTCTGTTTCTTACCTGTATGATATTGGGTCACTTATTTTACTTATTTGAACATATTTTCTCATCTATATTAGAGCAGAGATGAGACGTCATTTTGTAGAGTTCTTGCATACAGATGACAAAGAAAGCAGCCCTTAGTAATTATATACCAACACATATTTAATGCCCATATAGCATACAGGAGACGGGTATTATCCCCCTTTCCAAAAATGAAAATCGTCTTTGATGATGATAACTTGCCTATAGTAAAACAGCTACTACAAGCAGAAATGGTAAGTATTTTGCCCTACATAAAAACTGGATGGGACTTAAGGGACCATCTACTTCAATTATCTTATTTCGTAGCAAAGAAAACAGAGTCAGCATGGTGAAGTAACTTGGCCAACGTCACACAGCAAACAGTATGAGCACATCACAGTGTGAGGTAATATGGGACACATAAAGATGAGTAAGATAGTCCCTGACCATAAAGAACTTTCAGACCAGGAGGGAAGATGGCAAGTATGAAAAACAAATCTGAACAGGAAGAAGGCATAGAGTCCTGGGGTGGTAGCTTGCATCTGGGCCTTGAGATTTGGGCCTACTGACCAACTGGTAGATGAAGGAGGACTAGAGGTCAACGTTGGATATGTGCTGGAAATGGCTTACTGTACCTTCTCAGCAACACACAGTCCAGTTTTTGGAAGAAAGCAACATTGGAGCAGCCACAGTTTCTTAAAATTGCTGTCTATAATTACGTTTGCTAAAAAAAACAAAAACTGGAGCAGCAGGGAACAGACCCTGTAGTTAGCCCCAAATCCTCCCCCTTACAATTTCCCAGTGCACATGCAGTGACAGCTGTCATTCTCCAGGCAGCTTAAAATCCTGAAGTGGCCTTGAAGTGGAGACTAGAGCCGGAGAAGCTGCATCCGCCCCCGCCGCCAGGGTGGCCTCACACAATGTGCTGGCAGCAGCCTTTGAAGAATGGCACAGAACCTAGAGGCACCGCAGGCCTCAGCAGCTCTGCTCTTTCCACTGACAGGCAACTGCTGTGCTTCAGTTTGGACCCCTCTCCCAGCTGACAAACTCAAGACAGATCTGAGGGCTGGAATTCCTCTCTAGAGCCTTGTAAGGCCACCTGCATTGCTAATCACTCCCATAGCCTCATGGGGGAGCAGGGTAGGCACAGAGGACTGGTCATTAAAAAGAGACCTTGCTGAGATCAGGCTTCTGGGGCTGAACACCTTTGCTTTGGTTCCAGGAGCTGATGATCCAATTGTACCTTGAGAGAGACTGGCACAAGCTAAATGTATAACTTAAAGAGGAAAGGCCAAGTAACCCCATGGAAATTAACATTTCTTTGTGCTGTTAAGGAAATCTTTGCTTCCCCTCTATTTTATAATCTTGGCTGAAATTCCACTAAATTAGGGGCATTCCACTAAATTAAAGGGCTAGCTCCTTTAAGTCTTGAAGGTTTTTCAGGAATGACAGCCCTTGAGGCAAGCATTATCAGCTAATCCATAATAAAGTGGAATTTTATTTAGGTTCCTTCTGACCACCAGTTGAGAAGAAACTAGCCATATTGAATGCCACTGGGGCTTGGGGGTTTCGTTAAAACATTGAGTGGGGCAAGTGGCAAGTACCTTGATTACCCTTTGCTATGACCATTGATGGATCTCGTGTCCCTGTTACTGGAACTGCTGCCAACTCTCTAATGCAACAGAAATCGGGAAGGTTTTAATCAGACACAATCTTTATCTGTCTCTTCTACTGGCTATATACTCTGTCATCTCAGCAAGGAGGTTAATTATTATTTGTTGGTAACTACAGAAAATTACCCTTCATATTGTTCTTTTTAGAGAATGTTCTGACCCTTAATCCTGCACATCCTTTGAAGTCCTGTAGTCATACCATCTCTCTAAGGAAACCTTCCCTTCAGCAGCCATAGGGAGTTCTTTCTTCTGCGAAATACTATAGTACTGTGTCTCATTCCTAGAAAGAAAAAGTTAATTTTGTTAAGAATTAACAGAATGTTTACTGCGTTTTTTCACCCTCGAGTTACTACAGAAACAAAAATCAAGAACCCAAAACCTTTACTAATTAATTGAACTCTTATCAAATCCATGGCTATGCAACCATCTCTATTCACTCAATACCAACATCAGTTCAAACCTGGGATTGGTAAATTTTTTTTTTGTAAAAAGTCAGATGGTAAATATTTTGGGCTTTGTTGGCCCTATGGTCTGTTACAACTATTCAACTCTGCTGTTGTAGTATGAATGCAGCCATATGCAATATATACATAAATATGTATGGCTGTGTGTCAATAAAACTTTATTTACAAAAACGGGCAGTGGGCCAGATTTGCTTCTTGAGCTGTAGTTTGCTAACTCTGATGTAGACCATAAAATGTCACCTTCAAATGACAAGCTTCTGTTGATTATCAGAATTTAGAGTTATAACAAAATGTAAAGCAGCTGCAAAGTCAATTTGCAAATTACAAGAGTTTATGATATCTGTGAAAGTGATGTTGGATAGCTCCTTGAACTATCCTTAAAGTGTGGGCAAATGAGGAGCTGGCAGAATTAAATTAGTGAAAGAGGAAAAAGAAATGAATAACTATCACAACAGCCTGCAAACTTCAAGTGAGAAGGACTTGGATATCAAAAGATGTAGAAAAGTCCTTGAGAAAATTGATGAATTATCAAATATTCTTATAAAAATTACTTATTTTATAATCATGGTTTAAGAATCCAGCCTAAAGCAAAGGGTGGTATATCTTGCTACCACAAAATTAAAGAAAAATTATGCCAACAGATAATGTAGTTCATAATTAATTCATCTATGAATTAAGACATTGCTGCAATTTCAAATTAAATGTTGATTAATGAAAAATAAACATGATTTTATATTTTAATTTCCCTTTTCTATATTTTAATTTTATATTTCAAGATCAGCTCCTTGCCAAATATTTTCTATTATGTATTACTATTAAAAAAAAGCAATCCCTATTTTGAGTATTTACATTGAAGGGGCATTTATGTGAATTATCCTTATGTTATACAGGTTTCCTTTATCAAAATCCTCATCTTGTTAAAAGAGAACTCAAAGTTCATGAGGTAACAACCACATCTAATTTTTTCTTTTTTCTCACAGCTCCCACAATCACATCTTATAACCAGTAGACACTGTAAAAATACATACTTCCTTTGTGACTCATGTCACCTAATAACGAATAGTTATAAATGTGCAGTCTTCACTTTAGAGGGTAGTGTGGGACCATAAAATGACTGTGCAAACCATAACTACATGATGCAATCTTGATCATTAGTGCAACAATTATGATTGTCCCATGACCTTTAAAACTTTTTTTGTCAAAACTTTAAAAACTCTCCTGCTGTTGGTTATAAATATATAAGGAAATAAAAAATAGTAAAACTAATATTTATTTGATATACTTGAATTAAGATACTAGAAATGTTGCGAATTAAAATATTTCATTTCTTTGTAAAAAAAAAAATGTAGTTTGAACAGTGCTCACCTTCTGCTTGTCATATAGTTTACCACACAGAACAGACATATTTCCCATGCCCTGTTTCTTGGTGACCTGTCATGCTCCTTTATAAATTTTCTCCTTTTTTATTATTTATTTATTTATTTGAGACAGAGTCTCCCTCTGTCACCCAAACTGGAGTGCAGTGGCATAATCTCAGCTCACTGCAACTTCCACCTCCCAGGTTCAAGCAATTCCCCTGCCTAAGCCTCCTGGGCACTTGCCACCAAGCTCTGCTCATTTTTGTATTTTTAGTAGAGACTTGGTTTTGCCATGTTGGCCAGGCTGGTTTTGATCTTCTGACCTCAAGTGATCCTCTCACCTCGGCCTCCCAAAGTGCTGGGATTATAGGCATGAACCACCGTGCATGGCCTAAATTTTCTTTTAATGTCATCAAATATGTCCAAGAGTTTTCCTGACATGAAGCATTTTGCTGATATCACCCTCTCTGGGATATACTCAACCTTTTTGTCATACTTTTCTCACTAATTATAATAGTTTCACCTTTGCTAAGTTCTTTTGATAGCATATTTGGAGTCATGGCAATGCCAGCCTTACCATGTTCAGCTATTTCTTAACTCCATTTCTATGATTCAGTTGTCACTTCTTGCATATTACCTTTGTTCTAGTACTATTGCACTTTCATCTATGTTGGCCAATTTCCTCTTTTGATTGTCCATTTTTGTACAATTTCATTTGGGTTTATTCCTGGGAGATACGAAGGCAACACAACTACATGCTTTGCTGTCTGTGAATAACAGATACGTAGTGATGGATTACCAACAGATTTTGAGAGAGGTGACATGATCACTTATTGATTATGACTGCTATCTGTTATTTATGCAGTGAGTTGTGGACTGAAGAGCTAGCCACAAAGTGTGTACTCTATTCAGTTAACCATAGTTAATATATTGTGGTAATTGCAATATAAAGCATGTTGTTAGGAGACTGACATTATCTAACTAAACTGTGGCAACTAAAATCTGTGTATGTTGGAATTGTGCAAAATGAAGGAAAGCCTGTATATAATGTTATTATTATGTAAAATATATAAAATAATATATTACTATAAAGTTTCTCTTTGAACCATGTATTGTCATTCAAAAACTCAATAACAGTGTTTGAGCTCCATTAATTTCTACAGTTACACCCCAAACAACCTCATGAGACTATGCAGCTCTGTGAATTTTTCATCCAGTGAAATAAAATTTGCTTTTTGGCCAGTGATTCATCCTATGCCTCACAATGGGGAATGCAGCTGTCCTTGTGCATGAGCAGATGGCCCTGCCCCACCTTCTGGTGATCCAGAACACAGGGAACTGCCTACACCTCCTTCCTGGGCAAATGCCCTGGGTGAGCTGTTTGATTTGGTGGTGCAGGACAGCGAGATGCTGGGTGGTGCTAGGACATGGTGGGAAATAATGCTGGGCTTGGGAAGGGAAACAGGCTTAGGAGAAGGTCAAGCAGACTGTGGTAGCTCACACATTGTGATTTGGAATGTGATTAAGAAGGTCTTTTGACCTTTTGTACCATTTGACTGACCTTTTGTACTATTTTTTTGTACCATTTGATTAATTATAATATCGGGCATTGTTTCTGTTTCTAGAACTCCACAGATGATGCCCACACATCTCCTGACCCTAAAGTCTTTTTTCCAGTGTAACATCACTATTCAACAGCTCGCATATATAACTCATTTAATTTTTTATAGCAAACCAGAAAGAGAAAGTACATACTGTTTTATGTTCTTTTTCTTTCAGAATAGGGAACTGAGATCCATAGCAGTAAGCCGCATGCCCAAAGTCCCACTGAAGTCTCACCATGGGTCCTTGACAGAGTCACAGAAGCCCTAAAAATAAGCTAAAAAGCAAGACCTCTGCTAGGGTAGAGATGTTGTTTCCCATAGGTTTATGGAAGGGACTCGATGATAGAACTACATAGCAAGGTGGAAGGTACATGAAAGAAGGTGAAACTTAAACAGGAGTCCTCAAAGAATGTCCCTCTGGTCCCCAGTTTTTAGGAATGTGTTTTAATGACTTTTGTAATTTCTACAACATGTTATTTTGCAGTAATGATAGATAAACATGAGAATATAGAACAACAGGGCTGTAAACCCCTACCCTAGAGGGCCAATAATTTACTTACTCATGGATGAATTCTCATGCACGAATGATTTCCTTCCTTGATGAACTTCTAAGAGCAAGACAGTCCTAGGGAAAGGCCTGCAGCAGTGAGTCTCAAAATTCTGAGGCTGAGGTATCTGCTGTAGGATCAAAATTAGGCATTGGTAAGGGAGGCTGATGTACCCAGGTGATAGCTGCAAAGGTGGGAATGAGATTTAAATATTCATTTAGTAAGGGGACATTTACAACAAAGAGAGAACTGCCTTTCTACCTGCAGTAACCTCTCTTCTTGTGTCCAGCAAAGTATATGTTCTTCTTTTTTCTGTATTAGCATCTTAATTTTCCTCTTGGAGAATTCTTCCATCTCTCCATCTCATATCATGTTGTCTTAATGATCTCTGGGGTCTTAGTGATGGCAATAATTCCGTCATAGTTAAATCAACCCATTGTCCTGGCCACGGTGGCTGTTAAGGGCCAGGCACATGATGCAAGACAGGAAATGATGCTTAATTCTAGGATGTATGCTGAAAATGGTGAAATGGAGTATTCTCTCTCTCTACCGACATTGAACCTGGGAAAATAAAAGCCTTCATCTGTTAGGCTCCACCATGCAGATAGCCTGCCAGAGGAAAGCTTTCCTTTTATGAACTCGCAGAGTTCTGACAATATTGTTAGCACCCCAGGTTCAACCATGTCTTATACCCTTACATGAACTTTTCAGTTATATGATCAGATACTATTTGTAGTGTTGGGGAAGCATTAGGCACGGTAAAGGAAGGGTCTTACCCAAAGTCACATGACTGGTGAGTGACAGAATTAGAATAACAACCCAGAACTTTAAACTCTGAGTTCAGGGCTCATTTTAGTCTTATGATACAGAGACAAGGTTTTTTAAGCAAAGAAAACACGTGAGAGATAAAGTTAGTAGAGCCATAGTTCAAGGTAGGAGACAAATGCAGTAACAAGAACACACAGAGGCTAGTATTTCAAAGAATATAACAGTATAAGCATAGCACAATGCAGAAATCTTGCATTGTAATTTTGGTCATTCAAACATAACCAAACAATGCAGTTGATGAAACATCTATTTCTGGCTTCAGAAGGCTAGAGCAAAGGTTTTATGATTTATTCAGAAATCATAAAGAGAGATAATGAGGGTTTTTAAATGAAGGCATTTAGATTTCCCATTGTTCAGGATGGATGGTAATGCAAGAAAAAAACCCTAATTCACTTAATTTTGAGAATGTGCCAATGTCATGATGTTAAGCATAGGCTTTGCTTGACAGATTGAAAGACTGGCTGGAAGAACCAAGACTCTGATTCAAGTGGCCCATAGCACTACACTTCAGACTTTGCAATGACTTTCAATTGTTTTTCTAATCATTTATGTTTGTCCTTGTTCCCAAACCTTAAAGAAGTTCTAAAGGGTCATTTTATTTTTCCTTTAAATTATTACCTTGTAAAAGCTAAGTTCCGGCAAATTACATAGAATGTGATGGAGTGAGGTTAAAATTGTTCCTTGATGTAAACACATAATTCTACCAAGAAAGTCAGAATTAAACACCTCTTTCCCTTTTTGGACATTCCTATCCTCAGTTGTTCCTCTAGACAACTCCAAGGGAAGACACTAAAATATCTTGAGTATGCCCTTATCACTCTCAGGAACATATCTGTGATTTATCTATCATTTTGTCTTCCAGACAATTATATGTGATATGATGAGATTGAATGGCAACAAGACATTTATTTTTTTTAGGGAAAAACATCTAGAAAATGATTGCATGTATTTGGTGATTTTAAAAAAGCCAATTCTATCTTTTTTTTTTTTTTTTGGTTTATGAGAATGAGAGTAATTCTTACAAATTAAATGGTGGAATAGACTTATTAGTGGAGAAAGGAAGCTCGACATATGAGAGAGATGGTAATAATTATTCTCAAAAAGTTCAAATTTTCAGGCTTGAAACAAACATACTGAGGGAGCCGTTAAATAGAATTACTGAACTCTTGGCTAGTTTTTGAAGAACCTTGTTACAGTAGAAAATGCTACAGGTTATTGGAGATAGGCAAGAACAGTGAAGCAACTTCTGACCAATGAGTACCGTATTAATTTTAGAAGGAAATTTAGAATACAGTATTTGAAGATGTAATTTGTGATCCCTGTTGAGAAGTTGTAATAAACAAAGAGATAAGATACGTTCTGTTAATAGTAAATATTGTAAGGAAAAACCTATTAAGTTTATGATATAGTAATATGTTAGTCTTCATTTTTTAATAATATCATTAATTCTCGATTGGCAAAATTTTGCCTCCCTCTTGATCCTGAGGCATTTAGCATTGCCTGGAGACATTTTGAGTTGTCATAGATTATGTAGAGGAATGCTACTTCCATTTGGTGGGTAGAGGGCAGGAATGTTGCTAAACATCCTGCAATGCACAGGACAGCTTCTATCATAAAGAATTATTTGTCCCAAAATATCAGGAATGCTGAAATTGAGAAATTCTGGCCTAGAGAATGCATTCTCAACAAAAGTAATATTGCCTGTGAGGGAGCAACAATTACCTTTTAGGGGATGAGAAATCTTACTATTTTTATGTATAAAGAACAAATACACATAGGGTACATGCACGGATATCTGGTATACCTGTGGCATTAAAATTTCACAGGGCACAGTGATGAAAACAAACAAACAAAAATGCAAAGTCTTAAAAGGTCGCTTGGGGGAACGATCATGAAAAAAAAAGACTGGAAACACTTACCTAGAACAGGGATTAGTGAACATTTTCTGCATACGGCCAAATAGTAAATCTTTGTCCCTCATGGGCATGTAATCTTTGTGGTAACTACTCAACTTGCCATTGTAGCACAATAGCCACAGACAGACACTACATAAACAAATGGGGAAAGCTATGCTCCAATAAAACATTACTTAAAAGAAAGAGAAGGGCCGTATTTGGCTAATGGGCCATAGTTTGCTGAACCCTAGTTTAAAGATTAGTATAGAAACCATTAAAAAACAACATAAATGCCTTACTAACATATAGCTGCATTAAGATGATTGTGTGTGTGCGTGTGTATGTGTGTGAACAGTAAGAAAGACTCAGTTATTTGAATGCACAATTAAAGGCAATTTCCCTTTGAGTATAATAGAAAAATTGTCTCTGCAAATCTGATGAATGGATTCAAATCAAACTTGAAGGAAATCTCTGATGATGTACCAGAGGGTGGTATACCTGACATTTTAGTTTTTAAACAGTATTTAAAACATAAAATCATAAGTTCAAATTCGTGAGACATGCTTATCACATAGTAAAAGGCTGGATGTGAGGATGGAGAAAAACTGCATTAAATGACAATTAGGGCCTGCCACAAAGAAAAATCGGGGATTTGATTTGGGATGAAGAAATACGTTTAAATATCAAACTGCTACTGCAAAAAACAGCTGGTCTGTTTTCTGAGCTATCACATAGCACAATAAGAGCCACTAGCTTTAGTTTGCAAAATTTGTATCTTCTCCATCTAATCCTCAAATGCTAAATCAATAACTTAAATTCAGGGTAGTTTTTAATCTGCTGAACTCGCCACTGGTACCAGAATATAGGGAACTAGTACTATTAGTAGACTGTTTTTGTTTGTTTGTTTGTTTGTTTGTTTGAGACAGAGTTTTGCTCTTGTTAGCCAGGCTAGTGTGCAATGGCACAATCTCGGCTCACTATAACCTCTGCCCCCCAGGTTCAAGTGATTCTCCTGCCTCAGCCTCCTGAGTAACTAGGATTATAGATGCCCCCCACAATGCCCAGCTAATTTTTCTATTTTTAGTAGAGACAGTGTTTCACCATATTGGTCAGGCTGGTCTTGAACTGCTGACCTCAGGTGATCCATCCACCTTGGCCTACCAAAGTGCTAAGTTTACAGGTGTGAGTCACTGCGCCTGGCCTATTAGACTGTTAATCTAGATGCACGTAATTGTTTCAACTCAACAGTGGCTTAAATAAGGTACATATATTTATCGAGTAATTGTCTAAAGGTGGTCAGTCCAAAGCTGCAGAACATCTCTACCATGTAAGATTATCCAGGGACCCACTCTTCTTAATTTGTTGTGCTGCCATTCCTAGAATGAAGTCCCTCATCTGCATGGTCTAAAATGACTTCTACCATATCCATAATCCAGGCAGCAGGGTGAAAAGGGAAAGAGAGAATAGATCCCTTTAAGATCATGACTCAGAAGTTGTACACATCACTTTCATTCCCATTTTATTTTCTAGGGTATTCACATAGTCGTAACTTAAACAGGAAGGCTGGAAAATGAAGTTGTTAGCTGGTATGGGGTCAGGAGTGATTATGTGCCTACATTATATGTAGGATATTATGTATAATAAATGGCATATGGATGTTGAGGATTTTGAGAGCAACTAGAAGTCTCTGCCACAGAATTTAAGTAAAAACAAACAAGTTGTTGAATAGCTCAAGTAGGATGATCAATGTCTTATAGGGATCTGAAATCACATCATAGAAGGAGGAAATGATATTTGGGCTATAAAAGAAAAGACATTGGGGAATTATAAAACAGTCTTTCAAGTGCTTGGAAAAGAGCGAGATACTCGTTTTTACATAACCAAGAAGCCAGTCATAGTATGAATGGCTAGAAGTTGTAAGGAAGAAATTAAGAACACAGACAGAGAAGATATCATGCCAGATGTTGCTTTCTGTGCTAAAGATACAAAGATGAATAAAACAGTTATGACATCTGCCTTACTGGATAATAATTAAGCAGTGAGTAGAGGTGTATGTGTGTGTGTGTGTGTGTCCATGGTGGAATAAACTAGCAGAAATATTTGGAAATTCATATACAATATTGGGGATTTTTCTGGACTCCTAGGCTATCTTTATATGTCAAAGAGGTATGATTCTGTCAAATATGAATTTTTTAATTCTCAAGTTCTGCCAGCCAGTTGACTTAAGATCCAAAGAAAAAATAGTTTAAAGGGTGGTGGCCTTAAAACAAATCAGATAGTTAAACAAAAAAACTTGTTTGTTTTAAGGCCTCTAAATTAAATATAGTGTTGAAGGAGTCTAATTGGTGGTTGCGTTTATTCGCAAGTCTTGGCCCTTTTCATCCCTGTAGAAAACTATAATCCTCATGCTGGAGCACTCTGCAATCTGTCACTGGTGTGGAGTTCTGATGCCCGGTGGGGAGCGATTTAAATGCCCAGACGCCCTCGCAGCAGCAATCCCATGCCATAAGCACTGCTCAAGTCCCTATATGAATACATGTTTTCAGCTCATTAAGAGATCAGAATTTATTTACAGAAATAAAAGCAAGAGATGCTTTTTGAGGAGTGGAAGGAAATACATCTAGGGCAGGAGTATGAGACATGGCCAAAGATATAATGAAGCCTAGGTTCCATGTAAAATCCCACAGCTGAGGACAGAACCTTGGCAAGCTCCTCTGCTTCTCTAAGCTTCAGTTACCTCACTGATAAACAGAGGGCTCATAATCCATTCTGGCAATACAAGTTATTTGGCTTATGCCTGCTTTAAAAAAGATTGGCTGAAAAACCTATAGACAAGAGTATGACCTGTGTATTAATAGTACACCACAGTCCACACCACTCCTTAATGCAGTGCCTAAGCCCACTCTACTCTAGGCATTACTTTCTAGTCCTGCTAGGCATATGAGTTTGAAACCTAAACTCATAGTAGTTGGGCACTTTCTATATACCAGGTGTTTGCATACATATCTCACATAATCCTCACAGCAATCTTCTGAGGGGATGTTTTTTATGGCCAAAAAAAATAAAAATGAGCTCAGGGAGCTTAAGTAATTTGCTCAGCTAATAAAGCTAAGAATTTGTTGAGACAAGATTTAGATCTAGGCAGTTTGTCTCCAGAACCTGTACTCTTAACCACTAAGTTCTTTTGTCTACAAAATTTTCAAGGTCATGAGAACCACCAGCAGTAAGGGAAGGATTTAAGAGTTTGGAGCATAAATAAAACCTGAATCCAGGTTTTACCACTACTTACCTTCATACCTTATAGGGTCCTTGTGAAATTTAAAAGAGGCAAAGCATGTAAAACACTCAGCACAAAGAAATTGCTCAAAAGGTAGCTGTTACTATGCTAAAAATGTTTCTATAATAGAGATATAAGAATAATAATTGGATAAATAAAATACCGTGTTATTGGTCCAAAGAGTGGCTCAAAGCTGAGGTTTCCTTAAAAGCTGGTTATTGACATACTCTAGGGTGTTCTTTGTTCAGTTTCTGTCATATCAGAGGAACAAACTCTGAGGAACATATGAGTAGCTCTCAATCAGGAGTGACTTTGACCCTCATAAGACAATTGTCCATGTCTAGTGACATTTTGGTTGTCAAACTTTGTGGCAGGGGAGTCGGTACTGCAAACTCATAGACAGGCCAGGGATGCTGCTAAACATCTTTCAGTGCAAAGGACAGCCCTCCACAACAAAGAATTTTCCAGCATCAAATGTCAATAGTACCAAGACTGAGAAACCCTGGTTTCAGTTAGTGCAAAAATCCTCTAAAAACTCTAAGTGGACTTAATGTTTAAAAATGTTTAAGCAATTTTTTATAAAGGTCAATCTGTGCACAGTGTGTCTGTATTCTACCCGCCTCTCATCCTGAGCCTAGATGGGCCCACATTTCAGGGCTCCCAATGCAGAAAATTGTACCAACCATGTGGCACATACTAAGTGCTCTTGAAAGAAAGGAGTACCTCTAGGTGGGACAGTGTTCTTTAGCTCCCCGGCAGAAATCTGAAGTGGGTGAGCTTTTCTTGTTTTGAGATAAAGTAGTGACCAAATCCCCATTTAACTTGTATCTATGTCGCCTATTTTATAACAAGCACTATGCTATGCACACAGGGAAATTTCAATCCATGAGAGAGTTGGTTGAAAAATTATAATGTCCGAAAATATACATAAATCATCCACTTGATTCACCCATCCGACCTCTATCTATCTGAAGTAACCAAACTTCATTATCCAGATCTAGAAAAATCAATGCTGTGTAAATACTCTTTGTTCTACTTCAGAGTTGAAAATTTTCTTGCTATTTGTTGATTTCCTTCTTTCCTCTACTTTTCTGACTTAAGAGCCCTATTAAGTTTTTGACTTCAAAGTGGTCTTTTGAGATAACAGCTAGAGCTTCTGAGAGCCAGAGAAATATGCCAGTTTACAGTGCAACCCATATGAAGATCAACCTCAAGTTTCTTTCATTGCTTTTTGAGCTTGCATCCCAGCTTACTTCATTTAAAATAAAATAAAATAAACCTCAGCAAATTTAATCCCAGTGGCATTGTAGAGCAGTTTAGAATACAATAGACATAAGTTGATTAACCAGATGAAAGACTGTATGTTTTATTCTAGTGCTATAAACTTCAAAATGTTCCTGGCCAAAAAAAAAAAATCATACACACAAACATTAAAGTACCATTATAGACATAAAAAAGATTCTGTTAAAGTGGTATCCTGGTGTTTCATATTTATTCTTTCATTGTGTGGAATTTGGAATCAATTTTCAAATTGATTGAAGAACTACTTTGAAAAGTTAAAGTAGTTTTCTCTCTAATTGATGATAAGGGCACATTGTGAGACTCCAAAAACAGGGTGAAGAAGGTGGAAGACACGATGAGGCCACCTGATTCAACCTTGTGATTTTACAGACGAGAAAACTGGAGACTAAGTTAAAAATGGTGCTTTGTTCTAGGTCATGGCAAAAAGAGCAATCTAACCCAATCTTTAACCAGAAACCTTTCTCTCCTATCAAGTTTTCTCCAAAAGAAGAAATTCAAGGTACTTCTAGTCATTTTCTTAGCGTAATGGGTTTCTTCTCATATCTTGATTTATTTGTCCTTAGAATTTAACTGAAAGATAGAGTATACTCGTAGGATCCTAAATCCAGGAATGTTACTGATACTAAGTAAAATTCTCATCATTCTTCTGTCATTCACTCAGCTGTCTACTATTGTACATCTACTATGTGCTAATAACTGTGCAGACCAAAAGAATATAGAGATACATAGGACGAACAAGGTCCCTGTCCTCATGAAACTCACATTCGCCTGGAAGAAACAAATAAAATAGTGACACAAACACTGTAATTGTGGAGTTTACTAAAAACTGTGAATGAAAAGAAACATAATGTAATAAAGATAACCTAGAGGTAGGAGGGCTGAATATAGGATAAGATTAGAAGGAGCTTTTATGGAAGAAAAGCCTCTCTCAGAAGGTGATATCTGAGGTGAGACCAGAGGGATAAGAAGTTTCTTCTAGGGGAAGGAGACTCCAGACAGAGAGAATACCAAGCACAAAGGCTGTGATGAGTAAATGACTTCGGATATTTGAGGTACAGAAAGGGAGCCATAGGAATAGTTCTTCGTGAATGAGGGAAAGCTAGGTAGGAGACAACTTTTAAGGAGAAGGCAAGGGGCTCAGATCATGTAGGGCTTTGTGAGCCATGATAAAGACTTCTGATTCTGTGAATCAGTATAATCTATACAAACAATAATGTGTATAGAACAAATATAAATATAGCTTGTGACATCAGATAAAATAGAGTAAGGATTTATAAAAAATCCTCTTATCTATAAAAGCAAAAAGCACACGGGAAAAATAGAATCAACTTTTTCAAAACGCTAAAAATTAACCAAAGACCTTTATAAATCTGAGGAGCATTTATTCAAGAAAAATGGCTGAATATTGGTAAGAACAGCGAGTTGGGTGGCATTTTAATTTGTCTTATTTTCACCTCCACCCCTAGCTCTGAGTCCACTTTGAAAATGAACGATGGAAACCAGCCACCTGGCCACCAGTGGAGGGGGCAGAACAGAGTTAAATTCCTTCAAAGACCCATTCTAAGAGAATTATTATTATTTCACCTATCTGGTGATTTCTTGGAAGAACTGACTCACAAGACTGCCTTAATTAAACCTGACTTGGAAGTCACCCAGTGTGAACAGCATTTTTCCTGAGCGTTTATTAAAAATAATCAGAGGCATTTTTTTTTAATCATTGCAGCATTTTGAGGTAGTGAATAACAGTTGGGGCAAACAATAGACTAACCGAAAATTTTAAAAAGAAAACTGTGGAATGAGGCGTTCATAGAGGCCTTTGAATGTCTTTGATATGCTTCTGGAATCTAGAAGGCCATGCACATGCATAGAGCTGTTTGCATGTTCAGGACTCTATAAATGTTCAGCAAAGACCTGGGAAGTCCCTGAGCTCCATTTCTGGCTGATCTTGAGGCTATGTGCAAGCTGAGCACTAAAATAACTAAGCTGATACTTCAGTGGCCACACGAAGGATAGAATACAGGCTTGGAGAATTAGTTCAGAAAGGTCACAAAACAAATAACAACAAACCCTGGGAAGGAAGAAGAAATTGATTTTCAGATTTGCCACTTTATATTACTTAAAATGTCCAGTTTTTGTTTTGTTTTGTTTTTGAGACAGGGTCTCACTCTGTTGCTCAGGTTGAAGTGCAGTGGTGCAATCTCAGCTCACTGCAACCTCCGCCTCTTAGGCTCAAGCTATCTTCCCATCTCAGCCTCCCAAGTAGCTGGGACTACAGGCATGTGCCACCATGCCTGGCTAATTTTTGTATTTTTAAAAAATCTTGGTGAGATAGAGTTTCACCAGTTGCTCAGGCTGGTCTTGAACTCCTGAGCTGAAGTGATTCGCCTGCCTCAGCCTCCCAAGTGCTGGCATTACAGACATGAGCCTCCATACCAGGTTAAAATATCCAGTTTTTAACAATAACAACAACAAAACAGTTATAAAACATACCTAGAAACAAGAATATATAGCCCAGAAGTAGAGGAAGAAAAACAACCATCCCTAAGAGAGCCCAAACATTGTACTTATTAAACTAGACTTCATATTGGCTATTTTAAATATGCTCAAAACTGAGGCAAACCAAGTCTAAACAAATAAAAGAAAATATGAGATCAGTGCCTCAGGAAATAGGGCATATACATAAAAAGACAAAAATTATAGAAAAGAACCAGTTAGAAACTCTGATGTTATAAAGTACAGCAGGTGAAATAAAAATTTAACCAGAGGAGCTCAAGAGCAGATTTGAGCAAGCAGAAGAAAAATTCAGCAAATTGAAAGATAAGGCAATTGAGATTATATAGTTTGTAGAATAAAACAAAAAATGAAGAAAAATAAACAGCTATAAAGGCAAATGCATGAAGTGAAAGCCATATATCTGTGTCAATGGGTATCCAAAGTATAAAGGTGTAATTTGTATGCAAATAACAGTACAAAAGAGGGGAAAGGGAATAGAGCTATATAGGAACAAAGATTTTGTATAATCTTGAAGTTCAGTTGGTATTAATTAATCAAAAATACAAATGTAAGCACTAATACTATAAAACTCTTGAAAGAAAATATGGGGTGAATCTTGGTGACCCTGAATTAGGCGATGGTGTCTTAGATATGACATCAAAACTAGAAGCAACCCATGAAAAGATAAATAAACTGGACAGCATCAAAATTAATACTTTTGTGCACGAAGGACACTAACAAAAAAGTGAAAGAAAACCTACATACTGGAAAAAATATTTTCAAATCATATATCTGATAAGGTCAAGTAATCACAAATATAATAACAATTACAAATCAACAGTAAAAAGACCAATGGCTCAATTCAAAACTCGGCAAAGAACCTGAATAAACAGTTCTCCAAAGAAGACATACAAATGGCCAATAAGCATGTGAAAAGATATTGAATATTATTAGTTATTGGATAAATGAAAACCAAGACCATAATGAGATACCAATCACACCCACTAGGATGGATATAAGCAAAAAGAGAGACAATAGCAAGTGTTGGTAAGGATGTGGAGAAACTGGAACCCTAATACATGCCAATGCCAAGTTAAATAGAGTTACCTTATGTCAAAGTAATTGCACTCCTTGGCGAATAGCCAAAGAATAGAAAACATTTGACATTTAAAATTTGACTTGAATGTTGATAGCATAATTGCTTGTAATAGCCAAAAATGGAAACAGCTCAAATGCCCATCAACTGTTGAATGGATACACAAAATGTGACATATCATACAACGGAATATTATTCATCTATAGAAAAGGAATGAAGTGCTGATACATGCAACAGCATGGATGAACCTTGAAAACGTTGTGCAAGGCAAAATAAACTAGACATAGAAGGCTGCATATTGTATGATTCCACTTGTAGGAAATGTCCAGAAAGGCAGATCCATAAAGACAGAAAATAGGTTAGTGATTCCTAGGGGGTGGGGTGGGGGAAAGGGAAGCAAGGAATGGGGAGTGACTGCCGATGGACATGGTGTTTGATTTAGAGGTAATGTTGCACAACTTTGTGAATCTATAAAGTACAGTGAATTGGGCACTTTGAAAGTGTGAATTGTATGGTATGTGACTTACACCTCATTAAAAAGAAAATGTAACTTGCAGGATGCGACTTTATCAATGACTAGATCCTGGAAAGAGTTTTCACTAATAGATTCACTCACAAAAACAAATTCTTCATGAACACGCAACAAAATAGTGTCAAGATGGACAAATCTAGTTCAAATAGTTTATAACTGAGAAATTTGAATGGTACAATCATATTAATATGAAACTTGGGTATCCTGGGTTCTGTTCAGCTAACAATCATTAAGGCAAAGTAAACATTTCAGTCTTTACAGTGATTTTTATTAAGTTGAAGTGGCCACCTGGTTTACTGTGTGGAAAAGGATTCTGATGCTCATTTAGGCTTTACAGGGAATTGGTAATGATTGCCATGGGATAGGGCTTGCACGTGTTTCATACCTTCCATGAGTTATTCTGTGACTTGAGACAGAGGTTTTCAAAGTAATTGGCAGAAGGAGACTTAGATAAATGTACTGAGTGATCTTTAAACATTACTTAAGTTTTTAAAGTTTTGTGATTATATGATGTAATGATCCAGTTGTCATATATTTTAAAATATACACGTTTTGTCTAAAAATATTTAAAAAAATAAGCAATGGGAGTAGCAAGTGTGTATAGTCTGAAATATTTGAGCTGGAGGAGTATGTACATAGCTGTGGTTGATAATCTTGACTGTTCTTTTCTAAATACAGTGCTTCTCAGTGCTAGCATTTAATTATGCACTGTACTTGGATAAAAATGGACATTAGTATAAAGATGAGCTTTTATGATGAATATGTTTGGGTCCTAAATGTGGTTTAAATCTTTGTTACTGCAATTAGAAAACAAACAACCCACAGATGAATACTCTTTTCTTATGGAAGTATATTGTGATATATTTGTTCTTATATTACTTAGAGAGAGATCTACATGCAAACAGAACAGATGTTAACACATAACAAAATAGATGTTTCAGTCTTTAAAGAGGTCTCTATTTCCAGCCAAAATGTCTCACAAATCATTCCAACTTGATTGCTTTGCCAATCTCTTACTAGATACTATGATCAACTCCACTGAATGCTTAGAATGATAACTTTCACATTCTCTTCTTCATCAACATATGGGACAGATGCTATTCAGATGGGTGACACACTCGTATCAGGGTATCGTAGGGTATGCATACATTTCCATGGGGATAAATTTAAGTACAAACTTTTTGCCCCAATTCAAGGATAATAACATAATAATAGTGTCAATTGCTAATGTCTATGTAGCTCTTAGTATACGTCATATGTTATTATGAGAATTTTGTATATATTAATTCATTTAATTAATAAAATCTTGATAAAATAATATTATTGTTATTATTCCAAATTCTACAAGGCACAATTGAGACACAGAGAATTAAATAACTTGCTCAATAGTACACATCTAATAAATAGCAAATCAAAGTTTCAAATTTAGGCAGACTGTTCAGGTGACCATCTTTCTAACCATGAGGTTATACTGTCTTTGGGGATGTGTACTCACAAAATGGCTATTACAGGGGTGACTAAAAGTCCAACTTGGTGCATAAAAAAGGAAATATAAACCATAATAGCTTATCTATTTGAGATGAACTTCTCAAACTACCTTACAAAGGACTGTGATTCTAATGCATCACAACTTTGATTGAGAAGCCATGACCTTGAGCATTGACTTCTGTTTCTCCCTTAGAAGTTCAGGTACTCATCTGACCAATCTTTCTTCTTTTGTGTCATGTTCTACACCTCCTATTGTCACTTGTGTCAGTGAAACCTCTAACTTAAATAAGAATGGATTTTCTTATTACCACCAACCATGCTCTTGACTGTTCTATTCTATTCCAGAGATCTTATCCCCAACCACCTTACCATATTTATTATATGAGATGCACTGAACTGACAACCAAAAAATCATCTCTGTTTATTTCACACAAATTCAAAAACAACAGGGTCATAACATCCAGCTAAGACAGCAGAAGTTATGTATGGTTTCTTCTGTCCATAGGTCACTTTCATTTTAAAATTAGTCCTCCGGCACCCTCACAAGCCTCTGCCCAATATGCTTCTAGCCGCAGGGGTGCACATATGATCCATTTGGGCATGATAAACTGTTTCTGGTCACAGTGGTCTAAGGATAGGAAGACGATCTAAGTTAGACAAGTTGCAACTCCTTCCTGAGATTCTTTAAGACAGAACTGTCTGGCTGGGGAGAACTTTGGTCTCTGGTTACACAGCTCTGAGTATGAAAGCTACATTAAAAGATTAAAATTTTCTGGGACAGCAGATTTGAAAACAAAAGCAAAAGCTAGGTTAGAAAAAAGTAGAAAAAAGAGACAAAGAAGTCATGTGTCATTTAAGTCCCTGGTTTCAGCTATGTCTAAGGCAAGAGCCCCTTCTTTTCTGGAAATTTGATTACATGAGACAATACATCCCCCTCTTTTATACATATACTGGCTGAATTTTGTCTCTGTGACTTTCAACAAAGAGATTTAACTTGTACAAACTGCCACTAAAAAGGGCATTTACATATAAGAATGGTTTCTTGGTGGAAAACTAAACCACACAAAGAAAGAAAGCAAAGATGAGTATTTATTCAACTAGAAGATTGGGAGTAGCTGTCTTTAGACACCAAAAAAGCTAAGTACTACATATCCATGCTGTGTAACATGTTATCCCAAAACTCTGGCTTAAAACAATTATGATGTATTGTCTTACAGAGTTTCTGAATGCTTGGAACTTGGGAGCAGCGTAGCTCGGTGTTTCTGGCTCAGGGTCTCTCATGAAGTCGCAGTCAAATTGCTGGCTGCAGCTGCTGTCCTCTAAAGCCTTGGCTGAGAATGGAGAATCCACTTCCAAAATAGCTTACTCATGTGGCTGTTGGTGGAGGATTCAGTTCTTAATCGTGTAGACCTCTCCACAGGCCTTCTTGAGTGTCCTCACGACATGGCAGTCAGTTTTCCCCAGAGTGCATAATTCAAGAGAAGAAGATGGAAACTGCAATGATATTTATAACCTAGTCTTGGAAGTCTTATTCTGTCATTTCCATAAAATTCTATTGGACATGTAAGTCAGTCTTATCCAGTGGGGGAGAAAACTCTACAAGGGCATAAATACCAGGAGTCAGGGGTAATTGGGGACCACACTGGGGGATGGCTTCTATAGACTCTTCTCTAAAAAGGACTTTAAATATGTATTGTATAGATTCAGAAGGGAAGTTGGCCACCACTGGAAGATTCCAGTAGACTCTGATTCCACATAAATAAAATCAGAATCATATAGGGATGACCCTACAGCCAAAAACCCTATATCTGCATGTGATGTGCTTTGTAACATTGATAGGAATAGCAGAGATCACTAGTTTAAGTGATATTATGGAGGTGATCTTTGCATAAGTTGTAGACAAAGGGGTTGTGACATCAGATGACTTCTGAGTTCTCTTTTATTCCTAAGATGTGCTGATCCAACAATGTTTTAGTCTGCAGATACAACTATCTTAACTCATAAAACATCTTTTAGCAGATGTTGTGAAACCCTGTCCATATGCCTTTGGCCTACCCTAGTAATTATAGGTAGACTACTTCCATATCTACCTGAGGTTCTTCTATGGCCAAGAAAAACCCTCTGCTGATGAGAGGCAGAAGTCAGAAGATAAGTGACCCATCTTCTTGGCTTCTCTGGTGGGATAACTCTGAGCCATGAGGTGCTATATTTGCCTATGGTGATATCCCTCTAATTAACATGTTAATTACTGATGTGTTCCTGTCTCATTCTCAACTTTCTCATAGTGCTTCCAAAATGTCATTACTAGCAAATTAAATTACTTATATCCAACTGCTTCTCTCATATTTCCTTTGGGAAGAACTCAAACTAAGATACTCTTCTATTCAAAAATTTTCAACTGAGTATTCCATCATACCGTTCTCACTATTAAGATGTAAATACACTCAATATATAAACCTCTTACTCTTGAGCAACATATTTTATGTGTTTTTTTTGTTGTTGTTGTTGTTTTCACACCCTAGTTATAGGCTCTACCTCAAAGGAAGCCAGAGAAGAAATCCCACCATTGTTGGTAGCTTAGAAGCAGCATGCTAGCACTGGACTCGGAATGGGATGAGTTGGTGCCCAGCAGTTCGTCTTCTCTGTAGTCAAACGATCCCATGTGATCACTTGACCACCCTGTGCTCACCTGTACACTCACATATAGGTAACTATTGATATAAATCAGTGGTCCTTAAACATTTTGAACTCTTGAAAAACACTGATGAACATTTTCTACCCTCTTCTCTAGAAAAAATATAAAACCAGTGCTTTAAAATGAACATAAGTGAATCTGCATAATGTCTGGCTATTAATGAGGCCACTGAGGCCTATTCATGATCTCTAGGTACAGCTCTGTGGACCCCAGGTTATAATCTCCTGGTCTAAATGCTCACTCTCTTTTTTTTTTTAAATCTCTCTATAAATTTCAACACTTTTTGATTTAACAAGTAATTGATTTAAAAAGTAATTTCTTCTAGACTGAGATTTCTCAATAAAGCAAACTTATGGATAAAATTCAGCTGCTTTATTAAATCTGACATTGAATTCAACATCTAATGTATTGGAAATACATGCTTATTCTCCCAGTGTAGTTTCCCTGGAAAAAATAGGGAGTCAACCACTGTTGACTTGCTTGAAACTCTTGCTTGAAATACAATCAAGAGTACCTCTCAGGCCAATTCATCCCACTCTCAGAAGTAGACTATCTCTGGATATAGCTGAAGTTTTTGCTCTGCATCAACACACACACACAGACACACACATGCACACACACACACACACACACACACACACACCACAGACCTTAAGGGGTATAATAGTATAGGAGGGAAGGATGTCTTAGGCTTTACAACACACATTTCAAGTACCACATGGGTTTCCACAATCTTCTCGTTGGCTATTATAAAATGAGCATATCTAAGTTGCAAGGTTTATCATAACTCAGTCTCTCAAAGGAGTCATAACCAAATTCTCTGGACAACTTAAAATCTCAACTAAAAAATACAAACCATTTTCTCTTTCAATACTATTTAGGTTACTTCTCTGTAGTGCCCACAGAAGAAATATTAATTCAGATTCTTACATAACTAACCTGCAGAGAATAAAAATCAAGTTGCAGATGTTTAGAGAGAGATTTGGCAGCAAGTTCATCAGCCATGATTCTTTGTTTCATCTACTTGGAAGGCCACTCAATTAAAACAATATCAAAATACTTAATTAACTAAATATAGATTAAATAATATAGATTAAAATTATTTACTCAATGTTTTTAATATATTTAATTCAGTAAATATAGATTCATTGATATAGATTTAAAAATGTTAAATCTTAATTATTGCATTAATTAAATATAAGAAAACAAGCTTACATTTAAGCAAACAAAGATGCAGTAGTAATTGTTGTTAACTAGTTGTTTTTATGTTTTTATTTTTTTTTGTTTTTAAATTTATGTATTATAAGTTCTGGGGTGCATGTGCAGATCATGCAGGATTGTTATGTAGGTATACACGTGCCATGGTGGTGGTTTGCTGCATCCATCGCCCTGTCATCTACATTAGGTATTTCTCCTAATGCTGTCCCTCCCCAGTGCTCCACCCCCTACTATTCCTCTCTTTGCCCCCCACCCCCTAGGCCTTGGTGTGTGATGTTCCCCTCCCTGTGTTGGTGTGTTCTCATTGTTCAACACTCACTTAAGAGTGAGAACATTCAGTGTTTGGTTTTCTGTTCTTGTCAGTTTGCTGAGAATGATGGTTTCCAGTTTCATCCATGTCCCTACAAAGGACATAAACTCATCCCTTTTTATGGCTGAATAGTATTCCATGGCTTATGTGCCACATTTTCTTTATCCAGTCTATTTTTGATGGGCATATGGGTTGGTTTCAAGTCTTTGCTATTGTAAACAGTGCCACAATAAACATATGCGTGGGTGTGTCTTTATAATAGAATGATTTATAATCCTCAAGGATTTATAATCCTAGTGCCTGGAACACAGCAAGTAATGAGATTGCTGGGTTGAATGGTATTTCTATTTCTACATCCTTGAAGAATTGCCACACTGTCTTCCACAATGGTTGAATTAATTTACACTCCCACCAACAATGTAAAAGCGTTCCTATTTCTCCACATACTCTCCAGCATCTGTTGTCTCCTGATTTTTTAATAATCGCCATTCTTACTGGCATGAGGTGGTATTTCAATGTGGGTTTGATTTGCATTTCTCTAATGATCAGTGATGATGAGTTTTTTTTCATATGTTTGTTGGCTGCATAAATGTCTTCTTTTGAAAAGTGTCAGTTCATATCCTTTGTCCAGTTTTTGACTGGGTTGTTTGTTTTTTTCTTGTAAATTTGTTTAAGCTCTCTGTAGATTCTGGATATTAGCCCTTTGTCAGATGGGTAGATTGCAAAATTTTTTCCCCATTCTGTTGGTTGCCGGTTCACTCTATTGATAGTTTCTTTTGCTGTGCAGAAGCTCTTAAGTTTAATTAGATTGCATTTGTCTATTTTGGCTTTTGTTGCCATTGCTTTTGGTGTTTTAGTCATGAAGTCCTTGCCCATGCCTATGTCCTCGATGGTATTGCCTAGGTTTTCTTTTAGAATTTTTATGGTGTTAGGTCTCATGTGTAAATCTTTAATTCGTCTAGGGTTAATTTTTGTGTAAGGTGTAAGGAAGGGATCCAGTTTCAGCTTTCTGCACATGGCTAGCCAGTTTTCCCACCACCATTTATTAAACAGGGAATCTTTTCCCCATTGCCTTTTTCTGTCAGGTTTGTCAAAGATCACATGGTTGTAGTTGTGTGGCGTTCTTTCTGAGGCCTCTGTTCTGTTCCATTGGTCTATATGTCTGTTTTGGTACCATTACCATGCTGTTTTGATTACAGTAGCCTTGTGATATAGTTTGAAGTCAGGCAGTTGTTTTTAAAGAGCTGGTTTGTTTCTGTGACGAAGTGGTGATTTCAACATGTAGTATTCACTTAAGCTTTCAAAGTAACTTGTCTGGCCAAACTGATTCAGCTGGAGACAATAAACACAACATCAGAATAGCATACATTGTTGCTGCAAAGGTACTTATAAGTATTGGCAAAAACCACAATTACCTTTTCGCCAACCTACTATCTATGTAACTTTGGATCAGTTATCTAACATCTATGAATCTCAGTTTTCTTACCTGGGGACAGTATTTAGCTTGTATGGTTGTGGAAGGATGAAATGAAATAATGTAACATCCTTAACACAGTGCCTGGAATACAGCAAGTTTTTAAATAGTAAATATTATTGTTTTTATTTAAAACATGCGATAAACTTAATTTTTATATATACAGAGAGAAAGAGAGAGAAAGAAGTTACTAAGAAGATGTAGCAAAGTGCTTATTTTCTCTTTGGCAAAGTTCTGGCCCTGGATGGGTGATTTATGGACTCTGTTGCTCTCGACTAAGTCTGGGCTTGTTGACAAGCAGCAGACAGGAACAGGCGTTAGCAACAACTTTATTATACCAAAGATGTACTCAACAATATAATACTTTAGTACTCAACTAAAGTAGCTTAAAAGGAACCCTTGAATAATAAAGATAGAACTAGAACAATAGTGGGTATGGGTGGTTCTGGATCACAGAGTCCTGCCTCCAGCCCAGAAAAATATAGGCTTAAATATGGAATTAGCAGACCTCTTTTACTAGAAGAATCTTAAGTAAAACTGGGGGTGGGGGGCCTTTAGCATGAGGCTAATGTAATAATTATCTGTTTATGAGGTTTTATGTGAGGCTTTTCAGTTGAATCAAATACTACCTCATAAAGTATATTGTCCTGTACCCCTCCACCTGGGGTTTTCTGCTTCCCCATTTCTGCTTACATGGCATTTTCTACCTCTCAATTTATTACTTATCCCAATGGATTTAAAGGTCCATTTACCCAAACATTTTCTTCCTTAGACTGCGAATGGCAGAATCAGTGATCACAGTTGTTAACAACCTCCTGTTTACCACATTGGTGAGGGGATGATACCCACCCTATGGTTATAGGGATGGCCAACAGGATGCCTGACAATGGATAGATAAGATTGACAGTAGTCACACATATTCTCAGCCTGGGGAAGGAGGGCACTGTACAGTTTAGGGGCCCAGTTACTCAAGACCACTGCTCTAGGGGTTACATTAGAGCAAACTGAACAAAAAGGAAACTGAAACTCACCATTCACTAAGTAGAAATGTTACCAAGTCCTCTTATTAAAGAGGGTTGTATGGCTAGGAGCAGAATGGAAGGGGAACTGGTGGTTAGGCCATTTGAGGTCTTCCCAGTTTTGCCAGATGTCAAGGTAGCCCACAATGTTGAACCTTAACTTCAGGCCTTACACCACACTTGTCTTCCTTCAGGTTCTCCAAAAGAAATTCTGTCTGGGACCCAATAACAACTAAGCATAGTATGTACCTCAGTTTTCATAAAACAAAAGAAGTACATGTAACTGGTAATGACAACAGTGATGATGACGATGATAGCAGCAACAACATTATATTATGAATCACTACCACCACCATTTGTATAGGACTCAGGTCCAGTCACTGGGCTCTTCTTTTAGCTTTCCTTGTTTCAATCCTTCCTGACAAACTCCTTGTAGGTATAAGCATTATCAGCCTGATTTTACAGGGAACAAAATTAACAAAATTGATACTTAGAGAAGTTTTATCATCACCTGATGGAAAATGCACAGAATCACTGGGACTTCTAACATCCTCCCCATGATGAACCTGAGGGAGGCCTTGCCACAGCTCAGTCAGTAACCTCTGGAAGAGGCCGTGACCGGGGATGGTATTGGGAGATGAGGCAATGGCATCAGCAGCTAGAATTTTGTAAGTGATACAGTAATATGAGCCTCAGAGGATTCTCTTCAGACAGGAATTAGAGCAAGCAGTTGATGGTCTGAAACACCTTGGGATAGTGCATAAACTGGGTCTGGTATATCCTGTGAAGAAGCCTGAGAAGGATTGGTACGAGAAGTGGGAGAAAACAGAAAATATCAAAGATTGAAAGAAAACAGCATGTTTTAAAAAATGGATCATCAGTGTCAAATGTTATTTCAAATCCAAAAAAATTAAAGCTGCACAAAAAAAAATGCACAGAATGATGATTTGGACCTGGGCTCTTGATGAAGAGCTCACTGGCCTATTATGCCATCACTAATTATTCTGTGCTAGCACTTAGGACAGTACATGAATAAGAAGGCTATGATTTTCACTAACCCAGCAGCCCTTGGGCATGGACATCTACAGATGAGGCTAAATATGAATATGGGCCAGATAGGAAATGGGGCTAGGAAAGTCTGACCTGGAATGTAACTGATGGCATAGGATGAAGTGGGCAGGAAGCATATTTTAGCTGATCTGAGGAAGCCAGTAATCAGCATAATATCAACCACACAAATGGGTATCGAAGAGGAGACAAAGGCCCTAGGCAAGACAAAAAAAATTCTTAAATAATAATACTAATAAAAATAATGCCATAGAAAGCAAAAAGCCAGGAAACTTGAATCTAGGTAAATGTTCTGGGGTGTAATGGTCAGGAACAAATCCAAGCATAGCTCAACTAAGTCCTGCAGGTGGAATCAGGTGATTTATCACATGGTTGTGGTGGTGAACAGAGATAGCCAATGAAGATAGGCAGTTTCAGGAGAGCACAAGCTGATAATATCTCTAGGTCACTATTGCATGTAAAAACATGATCCCTAACATTCACCACAGAATCTTCTGAGATCCTGCTAGAAATGCACAGTTCTTCCTGGTGCCCTTACCAATCTGATAAACCAGATTGTCCTGGAGTAGTGCAGGGACAGAAATCCAGTTGCAAAGAATCAATATTTTACTAAGCTCTTTGGATGATTTTTTTGTACACTGAATTTTGAGAGCCACTGGCCCTAGGTATATTTTGGAGGCAGAAAATTGAGGTTAGGTGAAGAGGTTCTTCTAGGGCTCCAGCTACTACCCTGCAAAAGTAGAATTAGTTGGTTCAGTTCTATGCAATGAGTAACCATTGCAGCTTTGTTTTTCTTCACAACTATGCCCTTCCTACCTCATTCTTCAGTTTACTCCCTCCCTCCTCTCTCTTTCTTTCTTTCCTCTTTCTCTCTTTGCCAGAATTCTTCATCACTTCTTTTTCCTTCTTTCCTTCTCTTCATTTCTCTAGACATTTATTAGCATCCCTGTGTAAGGCATTGTACAACTAATATGGGGGATGTAAAGATGTCATGTACTTTTTCTGTATTTTAGGAACTTAGATCTACATGTGGAGATAATACTACGAAAACAGACAGCTAGAATTCAAGGTGAACCATTCCCAGAGCTCTCAGAGAAATGCATATAAATCACTTTGAGCATTTAGAGAATGAAGGAATACCATCTGACTGGAACAAGATAAGGATGAAATCCAGAAAGACTTCCTAAAAAAGGGGCACCTGATTAACTCCTTAAGTACAAGCAGAATGTGGATATGGGGAAAGGACATTCAGAGTGGAAGGAGCAAAGGCAGGAAACGTGGAGATTGAGGACCAGGTGGGACCAATTCTGTTTGGCTCCAGTAGGAATATTTAAGGAAAGTAATGGGCCTAGGATGAGAATGGTTGACACTTCCAAACACTTACTTGGATTCAAGGAGAATCTGTTTCCTTTGTTGCCCCAAAATGTCCTAGAGCTTTGTTCAATCATATTCCACTGAGAAGAAAAAAAAAGAAATATATAAAAGCTGTTCAATATTTATTAATATGAGGTGGAAATATTGTGCTGTACTGAGTTCTAGCAAATTAAAAAAAATGGTTTGAGGAAAGAGTAGCAATGACATTTACATTAGTTGTAGCTAATGTACATTGATTGGATTAAAATATGACATTATGAATAAAAAAAAGCCTCTGTTGGAAAATGAAATGCCATTGCTTCCAGAGAGGGGGCGGGAAATGTAACAAGCAGCCTGGATTCTGTTTTGCCTGAATGCTCTGGATTTAGTGGGGGTAGGGTCATTGATTTAAGCTCTTTCCCTGAAAATGCATTAATAAAACACAGTTTTAAAGTTAAATTGAATCCATCTGAGACTTTTTTTCCCAAGGATGATTATTTGTACATGCATAATGCATACATCTGCAATGCCCACCTCAATTAATTTTTGAAAGTACAGTTTCTACTAAGATAATTTATCTATTGCATTGCACAATTGAAAAATGTCTGCCTGTTTGTACAAGAAACCGTGTTCTATGAATCAATGCAGGTAATAAATTATAATCACTGTCACTTTCAAAGCCACAGGGTTTGGTCCCAACCTATGCAAGAGATGCAGGTGCACTGAATGTCCCTGTCTTGGGGCTGATGGTTGGCTGGCTAAAAACCCACAGGTTTACAGAGGACTAAGAATTCTTTTTGTTGAGCTCAGGATGCTGTGGGGCAGTTGCTGAATTCTGGCTTTGTAGCTCCAAATGAAAAAAGAAATCCCTGATCATAAAAATCCTGCTATCAGGTGAAAAATACACATGCTTTCTATACTAGATAAACATTTTCCTGAGCTAGAGACTCAGATAAACATAAACGTTAAAAAGGAAACCTGCTTGAATGTTTTTTCTTCTGCCTAATTATGTAAATATGTATTACTCACTCCCTTTTTTCTTTCCAGCTGCTGGCAGCTCGTACACTTGAGAAGGTATGTTTTATTCAGGAGAACAAAACAGGCAGGGACCTGAGACTTTGGTGAATAATAAATTGATTTTGACTTGGCCTTTTAGCTCATTATAAATCTTTAAAATGGTGAAGTGTGCTTCTTTTCACTCTCTGCTGAACTCCCCAGTCATATGCTAGGATGAAGGGTTTGGAGCCATGGGGTTTAATATCCAAAAGGGAAAGCTCAGACTGAAAGGAGATCTTGAGCTTGTATTCAAACGATAGACTTGTTGTGCTTCTGTCTATCATCCCTCTATCCATCCATCCATCTGTATGTCTGTCCATTCATACCGCCTTTGAAATGGCTAAGATTATGAGCTTTGGATCTGGCCAGTCAGCCAAAATTCAAATCCTTGCTCTGTCACTTAAGATTGATGTTATCTTGGGCAGTTACTTAACCCCCTTAAGACTGTGCTGTCATCAGTAAAATGTGTAAAATCGATATCTACCTTTCAAGTTGTGAGGAATAAATTAGATATGTATGTAAAGAGCTTAAACTTTGTGCAGTGATTGGCACCAATAAATGGTTGTTGCCATTATTAACTCAGCTGATATTTATTAACAGTCTACTCTGTGCCACATATTAGACTGGATGTACTGTGAATCAGAGTTTTCATTCATGAGCTTTATAGTTTAATATAGTGGATATGATATTCGTGCCTGTGACTTCAGAGTAAGGTTGGAAATAATGAGGATGAAAAAAAAAATTGTCAAACAAGGGCCATGTTAGTCCAGAAGGGTTAGACCTTACTCTGGCTGAGGGTAAATGGTGAGGTTCTGTGGAAAGGATGTTGCTGGAACTAGATTTAAGGATATGTAGGCTTTATAATGGAAGCGTTTAGCAGGGGAAGGATTGTACTATGCATTCTGCTTATTAGAAATCTGCTACTCTAGTGGAACTTCACATTTTTTTCCCTTAATCCTCACTACAATTTGTACCATGATTGAGTGTACTATGATGATTGGGATTGTTATACTACCTTGCTGCAACTTAGACAGACTGAATAACACACCTAAGGTTACACAAACAGGTTTAAACTTAGTTACTTCTTGGTTATACAAGGACAGTCAAAGCACCTATCTTAAAGGTGTCTGGGTTGATTGAATGAGGTAAAGCTCCAGAACATCTAGTATGATTTAAGTACACAATAAAGAGTAGCTAGAATATTCTTTTGGGAATCAAGATGATAATGATAATTATAAAGCTGATATGGATGTGGTAAGGTCACAAACCTGTTTCAATTTTGTCTGATCTTGAACCCCATATTCTCTCCATGGCCTTTGAAAATTAAGAAAACTATGAAGTAATTTGTTGAGGGTTGTGTGTACAAAATGGTGGAAGGGCTATTCATTATTATAGGGCTTGCCTATTATGTCCCAGGACAGGGCATGGCCTTTAAGTCTAGTCTGGGCAAAGGTCTTTTACAGAAACTCCAACTCTGAGCGACAGGATATAGCTCACAGATTGTCCAACTTTATCATTTTCAGATAAGAATTTGAAATTCAGAGTGGTTAAGTCACTTGCCTAAGGTCACAGAGCTGGTTAGAACAGACCTTGATTGAGAATCATGTCCTTGAGTCTTAGACCGACAGAGAGGCTTCTCCTAAGTTATAAAATCTCAGGGTCCTTTGAAGTGTAGCTCAATCTTAATCTTCCCTCCCCACTGGATTGCGAATTGGACAGTGTTGTCCAATAGAACAATCCACAAATGTAAGCCACATAGATAATTTAAAATTTTTTAGTAGCCACCTTTAAAAAAGTATAAATAACAGGCAAAATTAATTTTAGTAGTATTATATGATATATATATATATTTTTTAAGACATATATATATATATATATATATATATATATATATATATGTTTGCTACATCCTGTCACTCAGGATGGAGTGTAGTGACACAATCTTAGCTCACTGCAACCTCCATCTGCTAGGCTCAAGCAAACCCCCCACCTCAGCCTCCTGGGTAGTTGAGACTACAGGGCCTGCTACCATGCCCAGCTAATTTATGTGGGTTTTTTTTTTTCCAGTAGAGATGGGATATTGCCATGTTGTGCAGGCTATAATAATATGTTTTAAAACACAACATATCTAAAATATTATCAATATAAATTATTGGGATTAGATATTTTACATTTCTTTATTTTATTTCATGCTAAGGTTTCAAAATCTGCTGTCTTAGTCCATTTCGTGCTGTTATAACAATAGTTTACCTGAGACTGGGTAATTTATGATGAACCAAAATATATTGATTCATAATTCTGGAGTCTGGGAAATCCAAGATCAAGGAGGCAGCATGTGGCAAGAGCCTTCTTGATATGTTATGGTGGAAGGGTAAAGAGAGGGAAAGAGAAGGCAAGAGGGGGCCAAACTTGTTCTTTCATAAGGAACCCACTCCAGCACTAATAGCATTTATTCATTCATAAGGGCGGTATCCCCACGACCCAAATACCTCCCATTGGGCCCCACTTCCCAATGCCACAGCATTAGGAATCGAGTTTCCAACACATTCTAGCACTTGGTATATATTTTGTACTTGTGATAGATCTAAATTTGGACTAGCTACATTTCAAGTGCTCATTAGCCACACGTAGTTATTCTACTGGAAAGAACCATATCTAACCCATCCTTAGACGTCCAGTAACCCACATGATGGTCCTCAATCTAACCAAAATTTTGTTCTTTAGAGTTTTCTCTGATTAACCCATCATTTTATCCCTTATCACATAGTCACTTTTTGCCCAATTTCACCCATTTGTATCACATTGGACAATGCTCATTTCTCTTCTGTGGCCCAGTCCCTTAGAGGGTGCTGATGTCTGTGTGAATCATGTTACCTCAACATCCTTAGTTCCTTTAGTCATTTCTCAAGAACAGGGCTTTGACCCTTTCTTCGTTACATATTCTGCTCTACATGTGCTCTGTTTTTGTTCTCTCCCAGGCACAAAGAACCTGACATTCCAAGGCAGGCCTGGGCAATACAGATAGGTCTACCATCTTTTCAATGTAAATATTCATTTTTTTCTAATGCACATTTAAAAGAATTAAATTTTCTATTGTTAGGCTCATTACATTGTTTATTTGACATTTATTGCCTATTAAATCTAAGTATATTCATATGAGATACTTTTAAGCTCCATATCTCCCATCCTATATTTATACCATTGGTATTTAGACCTCAGTGTAGGACTTTACATTTATTTGTTTCATTTCATTAATCTATATTCAGCTCACAATTCTAACATATTAAGATACGAGGATGCTGCTTCTGTCATTCTATGACATTCTTATCCTTTTCTGCTTGGCATTCTTCAATGTGATAAGTACACCTTCCATAGAATCATCCAAGGAATTAATATGCTGTTTGGGGCAGGATCTGGTCCAAGACGTTTATTTTTATGGCTTCTATCTTTATACTTCTTTCCATTTCACTCTTTTCTATCCTTGGTTCCCAGTCAATTTAATGAGTGACAGAATTAAAACCAGGATAGTTGAGCACATCAAAAGCCACATGAATAATTCCATTGGTTAGTGCTTAACCATTGAAAACCTTGGTCTCACAGTTTCTTTACTTCTTCCCATCCATTGAATTTTACCTTCCCTCCAGATCAGCATCACACTCGCACCATATCTACTCTTCTTCCAGCTCTGGTATTTTAAGTGCCAAAGAACTGCTCTCCAACTAAAACCTCCCATTATTCTAGATCACAGGGTTCCTCTTCAAGTTCGTTAAGATTTTTGGGCTTGAGCCTTTCTGTTTATAAACAATACATGGAAAATTTTTAACATTTATAAAAGTAGGAACTTTTATAAAAGTAGTATAATAAACCATGTGCACCTGTTATATTTACTCAGAGTGAATCTTGTTTCATCTTACCTCCACACATTCTCTCTTTTATTATTTTGAAAAAAATCTAGTGATATGGTTTGGCTGTGTGCTCACCCAAATCTCATCTTGAATTGTAGTTCCCATAATCCTCATGTGCCATGGGAGGGACCTGGCGGGAGGTAATTGAATCATGGGGGTGGTATTTTCCCATGCTGTTCTCATAATGGTGAATCATGAAATCTAATGGCCTTATAAAGGGCAGTTCCCTTCCACACATTCTCTTACCTGCTGCCATGTAAGATGTGACTTTGCTCTTCCTTCACCTTCCACCATAATTGTGAGGCCTCCTTACTCATGTGGAACTGTGAGTCCATTAAATATCTTTTTCTTTATAAATAACCCAGTCTTGAGTATGTCCTTATAGCAGCATGAGAATGGACTAATACATCTAGACACCATGTTAAGTTATGCTTAAGTATTTTTGTGTGTATTTATAAAGCATAAGGACTTTTACAAAACCTAACCACAACACCACAACAAAAAATTTCATAGTAATTATCCATATTATTAAACACCCTGGGCTGTTTTTCATATGTCAAACCAAATATCTGAGAGTAGACTATGCTATGAAGGATATTCTCTGACTCTAGCTTGACCAGATGAGATAAGAGAGTATTCACTACTTAAGTAGAACAGCATAATTTAAAAATCTAGACACCTATAGCTGTTTCGAAATGTATTGCCTTGGTCATTTATCTATGCAACTTGAAAGAAGAAGGCAAGGGGGAGTGGCAAAGGAAAGACATTTAAAGGTTTCATTTGTAGGGAGGATCCAAGATGGCCGAATAGGAACCGCTCTGGAGTGCAGTTCCCAGCAAGAACAACACAGACGGTGAGTGCCCACCTCATTTCCAAAAAATTTTTCACTGCCCACAGACCAGGAGATTCCCAGGCCAAAAAGCACCACGAGTTTTCAGCACAGTGGTTTCAGCTGGTGCAGGCTTGGCACACAGAAACTCACACAAATCTAGGTGGCCATTTCCACTGGCACCTGGGACAGCTGGGAGACAGAGCCACCCATTCAACTGAAAGGGAGTGGGCAGAGACAGGGAGCCAGGCGATCTGGCTCGGAGGGTACCGCCCCCACAAAACAAGCAATCTGAAACGCTCTGGATTGAGAGTTTCCCAGGAAGTGCAGCTGGACCCAGGACAGTCCAGCTCAGTGAGGGGAAGGGCAACCACCACTACCAAGGCAGTCCACCACTACCAACGCAGTTCACACAGCAGCTGGGCAGAGCCTGCAGCACCTCAGCAATGCTTCTGCTGGCAGACTGTGATTAGACTACTCCATGTGGGGTGGGGCATCTATGATAAAAGGCAGCAGCATGACAGGAACTGGTAAATAAAGCTGACCTTCCTAGGACAGAGCACCTGGGAAAAGAGGTGGTTATGAGTTCTGCTGCAGCAGACTTGAAAGTACCTGCCCAGCACCTCTGCAAGGAACAACGGAGCTCCCAGCACAGCACTTGAGCTCCTATAAGGGACAGACTGCCTCCTCAAGCAGCTCCCCAACTGCCGTATACTCAAAAAGACACCTCATAAAGGAGAGCTCAAGCCAACATCTGGCAGGTACCCTTTTGGGACGAAGATAACAGAAGAAGAAACTGGCAGCAATCCTTACTGTTCTGGAGCCCCTGTGGATGATCCCCAGGCAAGCAGGGTCTGGAGTGGACCTCCAGCAGTCCTGCAGCAGAGGGGCCTGACTGTTAGAAGGAAAACTAAGAAACAGAAAGAAATAACTTCATCATCAACGAAAAGGACATCCACTCAGAGACCCCATCCAAAAGTCACCAACTACAAAAACCACAGGTAGATAAAGCTACTAAGATGGAAAGAAACCAGTGCAAAAAGGATGAAAACACCAAAAACTGAATGCCTCTCCTCCTCCAAAGGATCACAACTCCTCACTAGCTGGGGATCAAAGATGGGTGGAGAATGAATCTGATGAACTGGGAGAAACAGTATTCAGAAGGTGGGTAATAAGGAACTAAAAGAACATGTGCTAACCCAATGCAAAGAAACTAAGAACCTAGAAAAAAGGTTAGATGAGATGCTAACTAGAAGAAACAGCTTAGAGAAGAATATAAACAACTTGATGGAGCTGAAAAACACAGCACGAGAACTTCGCGAAGCATACACAAGTTTCAATAGCTGAAATGACCAAGCAGAAGAAAGAATATCAGAGATTGAATATCAACTCAACGAAATAAAATGAGAAGGCAAGAATAGAGAAAAAAAAGTGAAAATAAATGAACAAAGTCTCCAAGAAATACAGGATTATGTGAAAAGACCTAACCTACGTTTGATAGGTGTACCTGAATGTGATGGAGAGAATGAATCCAAGCTGGAAAACACTCTTCAGGATATTATCCAGGAGAACTTCTCCTAGCAAGCCAGGCCACCATTCAAGTCCAGGAAATACAGAGAACACTACAAAGATATTTCTCAAGAAGATCAACCCCAAGGCACATAATCATCATATTCACCAGGATTGAAATGAAGGAGAAAATGCTAAAGGCAGCCAGAGAGAAAGGTCAGGTTACCCACAAAGGAAAGCCCATCAGACTCACAGCAGATCTCTCAGCAGAAACCCTACAAGCCAGAAGAGAGTGGGGGCCAATATTCAACATCTTTAAAGAAAAGAACTTTCAACCTAGAATTTCATATCCAGCCAAACTAAGCTTCATAAGGGAAGGAGAAAGAAAATCCTTTATGGACAAGCAATTCTGAGAGATTTTGTTACCAGCAGGCCTGCCTTAACAAGAGCTCTTGAAAGAAGCACTAAACAAGGAAAGGAACCAGTACCAGCTGCTCCAAAAACATACCAAATGGTAAAGACCATAGACACAAATAAAAAAATGTGTCAACTAACAGGCAAAACATCCAGCTAGTTCAAAATGGCAGGATCAAATTCACACATAACAATATTAACCTTAACTGTAAATGGGCTAAATGCCCCAATCAAAAGACACAGACTGGCAAATTGGATAAAAAGTCAAGACCCATCGGTGTGCTGTATACAGGAAACCCATCTCATGTGCAAAAACACACATGGGCTCAAAATAAAGGGAGGGAGGAAGATTTATCAAGCAAATGGAGAGCGAAAAAAAAAAAAAAAGCAGGAGCTGCAATCCTAGTCTCTGATAAAATGGGCTTTAAGCCAACAAAGATCAAAAGAGACAAAGAAGGGCATTACATAGTGGTAAAATGATCAATGCATCAAGAAGAGCTAACGATCCTAAATATATACACATCCAATACAGGAGCACTCAGGTACATAAAGCAAGTTCTCAATGACTGACAAAGAGACTTAGACTCCTAAACAATAATAGTGGGAGATTTTAACACTCCACTGTCAATATTAGACAGATCAACGAGACAGAAAATTAACAAGGATATACAGGATATCCAGGACTTGAACTCAGATCTGGACCAAGCAGACCTAGAAGACATCTACAGAAATCTCCA
>CAUYLG010057269.1:0-26303 GCA_963573385.1 Cacajao melanocephalus
AGAGGGACAGCTTTAGGAGAAACACCTAATGTAGATGACAGGTTGAGTGCAGCAAACTACCATGGCACATGTAGACCTATGTGACGAACGTGCACCTTCTGTACATGTATCCCAGAACTTAAAGTATAATTTTTTTAAAAATAGAATAAAGATTTTAAAACCCTTTTTAAAAAAATCTATCATTGTCTCTTCTACTGCTCTCCCTTCAGATGTTAATGTATTCAGCAAATACTTTTGAAGATTTTCCACAACCGAGGTAGGCACTATGCTTAGCAACAAGACACAAAGGTGAACAAGACAGTCTCGACCCCTGCCCCTGTGGAGCTTGACTGAATACAGTATGTTTCTAATATTTTTTAGTCAGGGTCTCACTCTGTCACCTGGGATGGAATGCAGTGTTAGATCATGGGTCACTGCGACCTCAAACTCCTGGGCTCCCATGATCCTCCTGCCTCAGCCTCCCAAGTAGCTAGGTGCATGCCACCATATTCTGCTAACTTTTAAAAATTTTTTGTAGAGGCTGGATCTTGCTGTGTCACCCAAGTTGGTAGTTTTTTAAATTTATCAATTTATTTAACAAATATTCACTTAGAGTCTATCATGTATCTACATTGTCCTATTTAGTGAGAATCCAACAGTGAACAAAAACAGTCAAATCCCTGCCCTCATGGGGCTTACACTCTAGTTGATGAGTGAGAAGAAAATATAATTAGAGAAAGCTGAGATGGTGGAAAGGGTTGATTTTGAAATAGGTCAGGGGAGAATTCAGTAATGAGGAGACATTAAAGCAAAGACCTAAAGGCAGTGAGAGAGCAGCTGTTTGGGTGAGAGGGGAACAGGTGTTCCAGGCAGAGAGAAAACATGAGTGAATGCACGCTCACGGGGTTTGAGTAACAGCTGGGAGGCTCATGTGAGCAGAGCACAACGGAGATAAAATCCAAGAGACCAGGGTGTAGGGTGGGTCAGGGTGGAGGCGGTTGAGAAGGCAGCTGAATGTATGATTTAGAAAGAGGTGTTTGGGACCAGGTACAGTGGCTCATGCTTGTAATCCCAGCACTTTGGGAGTCCAAGGCGGACGGATCACTTGAGGTCAGCAGTTTGAGACCAGCCTGGCCAACATGGTGAAACCTCATCTCTACTAAAAATACAAAAATTAGCTGGGCGTGGTGGTGCATGCCTGTAATCCCAGCTACTCAGGAGGCTGAGGCAGGAAAATCACTTGAACCTAGGAGGCGGAGGTTGCAGTGAGCCAAGATCATGCCACTGCACTCCAGCCTGGGCAACAGAGCGAGACTGTGTCTCTAAATAAATAAATAAGAAAAGAAAGAAAGAGAGAGAGAGAGAAGAAAGAAAAAGAAAGAAAAGAGAAAGAAAAAGAAAGAAAGAAAGAGAAAGGAAGAAAGAAAAGAAAAGAAAGAAAGAGGCATTAGGGCTGGAGATGTGCTTTCGGGGTTGGCAGCATGAGTTTGGTATTTAAAGCCATGAGACCACCTAAGGAGTGAGTGTAGACTGAGGCCGAAGAGAAATGAGGTCAGGAGGGATGAGGAGGAATCCACAGAGGAGGCTGGAAGTAGAAGCTGGTGAGGTGGACAGGGATGGAGCCAGGATCCCTGGGGCCTGAATCTCACACAATTTTGGGAGGCTACCTTTTAAAAAGAAAGGATTTTTTTTCTCCTTGGGATGGTAGATTAGGTCTCCCTTTAAAAAATACAAAATTATCAATTAAAAATTAGGAACAAGAGTGAATATTTATTTAGAGGCAGAAAGGAAATCATAGTGAATTACCAATTTTTAAAAATTGACACATATGACAAACCTGCATATGTACCCATGAGCCTAAAATAATTTTTTAAATAAAGAAAAATATTTAAAATCATGTGTAAGGTAAGAGACAGCAATAATTTATAAAGTGTATTTATTATTAATCACTAGAGATCACTGAACCCAAAAAGACTTTACTGTAATACTTTACTGTGAAAAAAAATAGTTTTCACTGCCTAAAGTGAAACTCTTTATTTTCCAACATTATTAAAATATGAATACATTTGGAAAGAAAATAAAAATAAAAATTGACAAGTAACTATAAATATCTAAAAAGCAACATTGTAATCTTTATGATGATTAAATCATTTGCTGATGTATTTTTCCTACACTTTTGATTGCATATTATTTTACCTTCTCTTGTTATAGGGAATAAATTTGAAATACAATATTCTGTAGGTAATAGATCATTTAGTCTTCCCTCCAGCGTCGCTGCTCAAAATTAATTTTTAGGATTAGAGTTAAGAAGTTGACTTTAGCCTGACAGCTCTAGATGGTAAAGCCTCCTCTGTAACTTCCTCTGTGGTTTCTAGCTCTGGAGGTACTTCTTGTCAGGGAACAAGATCTCAGAGAAGTGCAGCCTTTTTTCTTACTAACATGGCACCCTGTAGCATCCAATGGCCCAGGCGACAGCTGGACGGCTTGGCCAGCACCACAGAACCATCAGTTTCCACCCCATCCCGATTCCTGGGCTGGGGCTGGGGGTGACATAAGGTAGCCAGGAAGCCTGGGTCAAGGTGACCCCGGGCAAGGAGCAGAGAAGAGCAGCGTTTCCTTCAGACCTTCTCCTTGGGATGGGACATGAGAGCTAATGTCCACGAAATGCATCATGGGATGACTCTTGCTGGACTCCAAGTAAAGCGGAGATAATGCTGGCAGTCTTCTGGCCCCACTCCAAGACCTAGGAACCCCTACCCAGGTGACCACTCAGCAAGAGAACAGTGTTCTGTGCTGCTTCTGGGGTGCCAGAGAAGACATGCGGTATCAGAAGGGTCCTGCAAGTGAGACGCTCTGAAATGTAAGCTACTTTATTGGCTTGAAGTTCCATTGACCTCTGTGAACAAGAAAAGCAGGAAAGAAAACTGTCAGGAAAGCCAAGTGAAGAAAATATTTCCAGGAGGGAGTGATTGATAATATTAAAGGTGGTATAAGATGCTGACTAGGAACTAACCACTGGATTCAGCAACATAGAGGTCATTGGTAATCTCTTTTTTCAAAATAACTTTAATACTGGCATGTTTGAGCTGCTGCCTTTTTTTTTTTTTTTTTTTTTTGGTAAACACGGGATTTCGCCATGTTGCCCAGGCTGGTCTCGAACTCCTGAGCTCAAGTGATCTGCCTACCTCGACCTCCCCAAGTGCCGGGATTGTAGGCATGAGCCACCACACCCCACTGATTGTTGGTAATCTTGACACACAGTTTGGTGACATAGTGCAAACGAAAGTCCAGTCGGGGTAGATTCATGAGAAAATAGAGACAAGTAGTAGACACTGAATATACCCAACTGTTCACAGGACTTTTGTTTCTAAAAATAAATGTTTGTGATTTTTATTTATTAATATGACATGATAAAGAGAATATGTTCTATTTGTGTCTCTTCAAAAAATTCTAAATTGCATTGTCCCTCTGGTTTTAGGTCACAGTGGGTCCTAAATAAAAAAGCAGTTCCCCATTCCTTATATAGACACTCAAAGTAGAAAAAAAAAGGGGGGGGGGGACTTAAAAAATTCTAGAGACTCGGCACTTTCTCTCCAACCCATGTACATCCAAGTGAAACTAGTCTACAGCTTGACTCCCTGAGCTGGAGGACAGCCAGACAGATGCAAGTGGGGAGGTTGGGTTCATATGTGCTGACCTCTGTTTCTCTGTGTCAGCTGTTCTTGCACTTGAGTCCTGGGGAACATTTTTGGGTCTTATTCAGTTCTCTCACTTTTTGCTTAACCTGAAGCTTGACTTAGCAGAGTGCCCCCACCTCATCCTACCTACTTATTTCCACATTGCATGTATGCAAAACATAAAATTTTCACTGATTTTTATGCTTTGCATAAAATCACAGCAATTTGGAAATAAGTACATTTAAAAATCATCTTTATTTTTATTTTTTAATTTTAGAGACAGGGTCTTACTTTGTCACTCAGGCTAGAGTGCAGTCGTGCTGTCATAGCTCACTGTAGCCACGAACTCTTGAGCTCAAGGGATTCTCCCACCTCAGCCTCCTGAGTAGCTGAGACCACAGGTGCACACCACCATGCCTGGCTAATTTTTTTTGGCAGAGGGGGTAGAGATGGGATCTTGCTACATTGCCCAGGCTGGTCCTGAACTCCTGTCCTCAAGCTTCCCGAAGTGCTGGAATTTCAGATGTGACCCACGGTGCCTGGCCTAAATTATATTTTTTAAAATGTGGTAGCTCATCTCATTAAGTGTGTGTGTGTGTTTGTGTCTATACAGCAAAATTCTAAGACTTTTCAAAGCACTCTTTTAGTATTTTTTAAAATTGCTGAAATAAATCATGTCATTTCATGATTAGTTTTTTATTTAAAATGTTATTTACACTAACTTTTGCCATGACAATATTTCTTACAAAAGAACCCTGTTGTCTTGATTGTTCCTTCTATGTGACCCTACATATGCATATACACATGTCCATACGAATTTTGTTTGTGACTCACCTCACATTCATCTGAACGGATCATACGACTACCAGTTTCACCCTATTGGTTCAATAACTACTTGCTAGCCTATTTCTTTTTTTTTTTTTTTTGAGACAGAGTTTTGCTCTGTCGTCAGGCGCCAGGCTGGAGTGCAGTGGCACGATCTTGGCTCACTGCAACCTCCGCTTCTTGGTTTCAAGCAATTCTCCTGCCTCGGCCTCCCGAGTAGCTGGGACTTCAGGCGCATGCCACCATGCCCAGCTAATTTTTGTACTTTTTTTAGTAGAGACAGGGTTTCACCATGTTGGCCAGGATGGTCTCGATCTCTTGACCTTGTGATCCACCCGCCTCAGCCTCCCAAAGTGCTGGGACTACAGGCGTGAGCCACCGCGCCCGGCCTAGCCTGTTTCTTAAGATTTCCACTGATCTCAGGCATTCAGTGCAAACTCTGTTAAGTTGGCCCAAGAGGTTTCTTCATGTTAGTTCTCTGTTGAGTGAATTATTATATGATTTATAATTTTAGAGATGCTTCTGTTTCCTGTTTTATGCCACACAGAAGCCTCGGCTTCCCCTTCCTCCTCCCCTAAACATTGCAAGAACCTGTAACCATATGCTGTGTTATTCTGTGAACCACTTCCTCTTGATAAAACGCTTTCATTGCATTTTGAAAAAATACAACACTGAAGGAATCAGGTAAAATTCAATATTCTAAGTTATTTTCAATCACACTGTCACAAGCGACTTCACAGTATCCATCAGCATTAGTGAGCATCTGGGTTCTACAGAGCACATTTCGTCCTAAGTGCAATCCCAGTTGTAATCTTTTTTAAACTTTTTCTCCTTTTTTGTATCTGCAGTTGTAATATGTTGACTGATTTATTTCCTAGAAAAAAAAATTGCCAGATAGTTTGTAATTTAAAAATAATAAAATATCAATTGATACTGGGAGATACTGCCTCAGATTTTTAAAACTTATTTCTCATCAATTTCAGTTCCATTTTAGTTTTGGTAATCTAGTTATTGACTCAAAACACTATAGGGTGAAAAAAACAACAGTCCTTTTAATCCCAGCACTTTGGGAGGCCAAAGCAGGTGGATCACCTGAGATCGGGAGTTTGAGAGCAGCCTGGTCAACATAGTGAAACCCCTTCTCTACTAAAAATAAAACACAAAAATTAGCTGGCTGTTGTGGTGGGTGACTGTAATCTCAACTATGGGAGGCTGAGGCAGGAGAATTGCTTGAACCCAGGAGGTGGAGGTTGCAATGAGCCAAGATCATGTGATTGTACTCCAGCCTGGGCAACAAGAGCAAAACTCTATCTCAAGGGGAAAAAAAAAAAAAGCACACACAAAAAGCAGTCAATACTAGGATACAAACATTTTTCTTTAACTGTCTTCAACATAGAAAGATGTACAGTATGCAGATGAATTCACTGAAGAGAAGAAATACAGCTGTGGAAAACCCACACAGGAAAATCTTCCGGAAATTTGTTTAAGCCTCCAACTATGTCTAGGATCAATACATGTTTGATGACTGACTTACGCTGTGTAAGCTTGATCAAATTACTTATCTCTGGATGCCTCAGTTTTCTCATCTAAGGGGAACATAAAGTGCTCTCATTTCACCAAGGGTGTGAGGATGAATTTAATCAGTCAATACATGTAATGCACCAGGACAATACCTGGCATGGAGTGAGAACACCTAATAGTTATTCACTATACTTTTACTATAATCAGGCAAGTAAAGAGCATGGGGAGATTTCTCTGTCTCTCAACCCCAGCCATGACCAGAAGCAATTGAGTGGGGAGTTTTCTTCTTGATAGACAGACCGGTAGCAACTTCTCTGGTAAAATAATGCAGGCTAATTCTAACCTGTCTGAACTTCATTGACTGTGACTCATTTGAATAATCTCGGAGTCATTTTGATACCTCCTCTGTTGTTTCATTTTTTTTTTTTTTTTTTATTTTGAGCCAGGGTCTCGCTCTGTTGCCCAGGCCGGAGTGCAATAGTGCAATCATGAGTCACTGCAGCCTTGAACTCCTGGGCTCAAAAAACCTTCCTGCCTCTGCCTCCTGAGTAGCTAGGACTGCAGGCATATGCCACCATGCCTGGCTATTTTTTTTATTATTATTATTATTTGTAGAGTCAGGGTCTTGCTCACGAATATTCTTTTTTATCTTTTCTTTTCATTCTTAGTGCTCTAAAATTTTCATTCTGTTAATGGTATTAGTATCTTAATCCAAGTAAGGACTAAGCATAACTAAAAGTACAGCTGAAAAGGTGAAATTTGCAACCATTCAAATTAGCTTAGACAATCCATGAGTTTGTAATATCTTGCTATGGTGCTACAAGAATGCAGGGTTTTAACAGATAAGATCCTTATAAAAATATAAATAATATGAGTTTCTTTGTTGTATTGACAGTTGCTGCCACTGAAAACATCAACTCTGTAAACCCAAAACTTGATAATCACAAGAAGAGAAAAATCTTAACAACTTTTTTTTTCATGCAGCAGTTGTTAGGACCACTTGGGTTTGGTTGGGTTTGGTTTGGTTTTGTTTTTGAGATGGAGTCTCGCTCTATCACCTAGGCTGGAGTGCAGTGGCGTGATCTCAGCTCACTGCAACCTCCGCCTCCAGGGTTCAAGTGATTCTTGTGCCTCAGCCTCCTGAGTAGCTGGGATTAAGAAGTGAGCCACCTTGCCCAGCCTTGTTTTGAACTTATATGAAAAATAGTGTATCTTTTTATTTTCTGTTTTATTAAAAATTCTTATTATAAACAATTTTGTTATTACATATTTTATTTCATATATAAAATGGTATGCTTTTATGAGTAAATCTTTTCATTTTAAGTATATCAAATAACCCCTTAATTTAATACCATTCTGCTCAAAATTCTAGCATGAAATTATAACATATTGTTATAACAAAGGAGTATTTAAATGTGTTTATGTGTTCACTTTGGTTCTTACTGATTAGCAAATTTAAAATAAACACATGAAATTAGTTATATGATGTGAATAAAGAAATAATTAAGATAAAAACATATCTTGTATTTACTACACAATGATTAACATATTACTTGAAATGTTAACTGGCTTTAGATTGAATTAGAAAAGAAGAAAAGTCATTGATACTGTCGCTCAAGTTGCATGGTAGTTACCAGAATTGTTCTCAATGAAACCTTGTTTACCAACAAAACGTATCTGTGTAAGTATCAATATTTACTCACTTGGAAAGAGCAGTGGAAAAAGAGAAATAGTGTTATAGTGAATGGGGTTCCCCAAACCTGTATCTGTAGCAGCAGCCTAGCAACAGACTGTTCAATTGCTCTGATAGTTCTCGGAAACGTGTTATTTGACAGCCTCTGAGGACTGTCTGGCCCTGGAATGTAACATTTCCGAGTGTGTCACACCAGGATCCATGTAGAAAGTGTAGCCAGTCAAGTGAGAGAGAACTTTCTATGCAGCTTGAGATCTGGACTCTAGCCCAGTTCTTCTCGTTAGTCTGGGAAGTTACTTAATCTCTTTGGGTTTCCAACAAAGCATTTCTGAACACAAACATCAACAAGATCTGATTCTTAATAACAACTCCCAGGCTTCTAAGAGATTCTAACAAGATAACAAAAAGTGTGTGATTCCGTGTGGTAAATGCTGATTGTTGGCTATTTTGTTTAAATGTCACAAGTCTGTGAATTAGGCATTATTGTTCTCCCTATTTTACAAACTGAAGCTCAGGGAGATGAAATACCGTATCAAGGTGGTTGTTAAGGCCAGGATTTACTGACATGTTTACCAAGTGCAATGGACAGCAAATCTCTCTGCTGGGAATAAAGATACCATTGAAGTATCAGCAAGAAAGCTGGATTTTGAATGATCAGTAGGATTTTATGAGGGAAATATGGACAGAGGAGGATGTTATTTAAAGGGAATAGTATATACAAAGACAAAAAGGGTTCTAAAACGCCTGTTGAGAAAACATCAAGGGTCCCGAGGCCAGGTGTGGCAGCTCATGCCTGTAATCCCAACATTTTGGGAGGGCGAGGTGCGAGGATCACTTGAGCCCAGGAGTTTGAGACCTGGTTGGGCAACATAATGAGACCCTGTCTCTGCTAAAAATAAAATAAAATATTGTAAAAAATAAATTAATTAAAAAACAAAAGGCCCCAAATGACAATTTGCCCCAGATGGGGCAAATTAGGAAGCACTTTGAAAGACAAGCTGAGTGCCTAAACGCTGTCCACGTCATCAGAAGCAGCCAGGGAAGGTTTTTAAACAGGGGAGCGACACATTCACATTTGTATTTTCAATTTGCAGCAGTGGAGGTGGTGAGTACTGATGGGGAGTCCGGGAGGCTGGAGGCTGGGTGAACGGATGAGGTGTCAACTGTGGCTTGACAGAGAGAATGAAGGCAAATAGGAGCCTTCTACAGAAAAAGCCAACAGATTCTCTGACCGACTACACGGAAAAATGGGAGGAGTAAAGGATTATACCAAGGGTTCTAAGTCAGACTGATAAGTGACTAATGACTTTTTACCAAGTTAAGGCTCATGGGAACAGAATGCATTGGGGGAGTAATGAGTTGGAGCTGCTTAGAGAGAAACGCCTGGGGGATGTTGAGTTGGCTGTTTTTAGGCAAGCTACTCTGACTGATGCAGTAAGGGCCACCCTGATCTAGGTCCAAAATTACGACTGGAATTGCTGATCTCCATGGCATTCCAAACTTCATGCAAACTGAGTTAAATGTGTGAGATTAACTCTGCCCTCGATATAAACATATGTCCTGTTAAGCATATGCATCACAGTACTTGGGATAAATGTTTAAAAGGCATATTTTTGAAGTTTATCCAGGTGGAAAAGAGAAACTATTTAAGGATAAAAACTGAAGTCTAGAAATATTAAGCATTAGGGAAAATTTCCTTATCGTTCAGGGAATCTAAGGCAAAGTTTTAGCCTGGACAAGAGGCTTCAATCCCCTCACCCCTCACCTATCCAATAATAACAGTAACAAAATCTAGCTGATTTTGTAGTATTCCAGTTTTTTTCATCAGCAACTTGTTCCTCCCAACACACAATGAACTCAGAAATGACATACTCACAAAAAGATTCTAACTCCACCCAGTCACGAAGTGAACATGGCTTGTTTGCGATGCATTGCTTTACCATGACAACTCTACCCCAGCTCTTTCAGGCTGCTAACCCGAATAACACTTTGAGCTTCAGGGCTGAGTGTTTTCTTTCTCTCTCTCTCTCTCTCTCTCTCTCTCTTTCAGTCTTTATTTTGACCTTTGAAAAATACCACACGTACATATAGGCATAGCCCTATTTTCTTAAACTTACAGTGGCTCACGCCCTATCTTCTTACACATGCATATGGTGTATACTGTCTGTCCATTCCAAAAATAAGGTTTTCTTGCAGAGAGGGCAATTATGTAATATGACTGAATTTATAGATTGATTATTTTTGGTACAAATCACCCTTACGTCAAATGTCTTCTTATTTTCACCGTGGTTGCAACTGCGATCCATTCACTAGCAAGTTTACTTAGGACTGTAGGTTTCAGCACAATTTTGATGTTGACTCCATTTAATAATTTAATAACAGACTCTAGGGAAAGAAATGAAAGAGGAGGGGAAAGGGCAGGGGGAAAGATTTTCAGCAGATGAATGCAGGGAGAGGTCACGAGAACGTGCTGTTGTTTTGAGTTATTTCCGTCTTAAGTGGATGATTCACTGTGGCACGTCATTAACCTGTTATACAGCTGTGGTGTGTACAGCTTGAGAAACGAAGGCCTTTGGCCTCAGTGGGTTTTTCTGACTCACTGATGTCACATTTCAATACTTTATTTTAGTGCTTTTCCAAATTTAAAAGTTCAAGAGAATGAATCAATGGCAAGATTCTTATTACTCCAATTATCTTTGGTTCCTGTAAGTTTATTGTAATGCTGGTTGGCAGTTTTGAGGTCAGCAAATGAATGTATATTTATTCTTATGAAATGAATTACTCTCATTTAAAAAATCTGAAGTGTGTTAACACCAATAATTACTCTTAACTTTTTCTGTTAATAATAATTCATCTGAAGGATTCCTTTACTTTCTCACATTATTGTACTCAAATAGAAATTCCCATGAGCAGTTCTGGAATTTTATTATTTATTCCACTAATTTCTCCTTATTAAAATGATAACTAAAAAACCCATGACAAGATTTTTAATACCATATTAGTTGTTTTGGGAGACAGTTTGTGAAACCATGCAGATAATGTCTACTTAAATACTTTCTGCTATTTTGTAGGATTTTTTTTCTTTTTTTGACAGAGTCTTGGTGAGTCACCCAGGCTGGACTTCGGTGACATCATAGCTCACTGTAGCCTCGACCTTCTGGGTTCAAACCATCATCCCATCTCAGCCTCCCAAGTAGCTGGGACTATAGGCACATGCCCCCACTTGGCTAACTTTTTGTAGAGAAGTCTCTGTATGTTGCACAGATGGTTTCAAACTCCTGGTCTCAAGCAGTCCTCTCTTCTTGGCCTCTCAAAGTGCTAGGATCACAGGCGTGAGTCACCGTGCCCAGCCTTGTAGGAAATTTAAAGAGAGAAGAATATGATTCAGATACTTTGTAAGCAACTGTGTGGGGATAAAACCCCATAGATATGATTCCTCATGCTGACTTCCCTCCTGAACCAGGGCGGGGCCCACGTGCAGCTGTCTTCCTTTCTTCTAGCTGCCATAAACACTTTAAGCCCAACAGTACACACAAAATAGGACAAGTATCTTCCATCATCCTTCACTGATGCTGTGTTTGATTCCTCTCTGACTTTCCCTGCACTCATAGACCTGAACCTTTGGTGTCTTTCTCACCTGTTGCTTCTATACCTGGGTGCTCACCTGCCTGCTTTGTGTGATCTGACCCCTCAGCATTCACTGAGTGGCTTCCTTGGATTCAAACACACACCTCCCTGTCCCATATGTATATACACCTGATTCTTTGGGATGTGTCTGCTACCAAGAAATGCACTTGTTCCATGGAATCTAGACTTCTCTTAACTGAAGACCCCTTCTTGTCCCCTCCTGACGCCTCCTGGCCAACACAGTTTTACAACTTCCCGTGCTCCTGCAAGACACCTCCTCCACTGGACACCAGATAGGGTACTAAAGAAAATTAACACACCTCGGCCAGGCACGGTCGCTCAGCCTGTAATCCCAGCACTTTGGGAGGTCGAGGCGGGCGGATCGCAAGGTCAGGAGACCGAGATCATCCTGGCCAACATGGTGAAACCCTGTCTCTACTAAAAATACAAAAATTAGCTGGGTGTGATGTCGCGTGCCTGTAGTCCCAGCTACTCAGGAGGCTGAGGCAGGAGAATCGCTTGAACTAGGGAGTCAGAGGTTGCAGTGAGCCAAGATCGCGCCACTGCACTCCAGCCTGGGGACAGAGTGAGACTCCATCTCAAAAAAAAAAAAACTCATAGCAATTCAAGCATCTGTCCTCCAAAATAAAACATGCAAAACTTAAACCTTGAAATGACTGTAGAATATGCTCAGTGACCTGTAGCTCAGGGTAGCTTTTGTGTTTCTCAAGAGGGAGAGACAAGAAGGAGGGCAAAAGAAGAATCATTACAGGGAGTGGAACATTCAGATGGAAAATGCCCTCTGGTCGGTGAGGGTGGTAAGGTTATGTGTAGGAGGAAAAAAATGATTTTTTCTTCTTAAAATAGGGAGAAGGGGAAATATATGAAGGAAAAATTAAGCAAGAAGATTTCATTATGTCAGATTTCCTAAGCGATAAACCCAAGATAATTGTTGAAGATAATTTGGGAAGATAAAGTGCTAGCTTTGCAGGGTGCATATTTGGAGGATATCCATGATTCACCCAAAATGAATTTACAGCCTCATCTGTTCTGATTGCTCAGCGTCAATGCTATCCTGGGTGCTAAATGTTGCTAATGTCAACACTGGCTTATGGAACAAAGTGCCAGATAAGTATTACTGTTATCATCATCATCATTGACATCACTTCACTTTTAAGAATTGTGATATTTTAAAATTCTTGTCTGGGCGCAGTGGCTCATGCCTGTAATCCCAGCACTTTGGGAGGCCCAGGCAGGCAGATCACTTGAGATCAGGAGTTCAAGACCAGCCTGGTCAACATCATGAAACCTCAAGTCTACTAAAAATACAAAAATTAGCCAGGCATGTTGGTGGGCGCCTGTAATCCCAGTTACTCAGGAGGCTGAGGCAGGAGAATTGCTGGAACCCAGGAAGATCATGCCATTGTACTCCAGCCTGGGTGACAGAGTGAGACTCCATCTCAAAAAAAAATAGAGATGCTTTCTGCCAGGGCCATAACTGCCCATACACACAGTCCAGAAAAGTGACCTCACTCCCTAGCTCCTGCTCCACTCACCACCCTCAATCTGCTGGCCTGTCATTCACAGTGTCTGGTGACTCTCTCTGCCATCCCATTCCAAACCCCTCAGAAAAGCTTCTCCAATTCCTGAGTGAGAAGAATGGGCCTAGTAGGGCTGAGTTTGAGTTAACCCAGAGAAATAAACCCAAAAGCTGCTTGGGCCTCAGGTGACATGCATGGGGTGGCTGTGGGGCATACAGTATTACTCCCCACGTGGATCCATCACACGGCCTAGCACACAGTAGGTGCTCATTCAGCAACTGTTGTGTTGTTGAATAGCAGGATGCAACTCACTCCTCCCCTAAAACCTGAAAACTTGAGAGTTATGAAGGCATGTTTAGGAATGACTGTAAAATACCACCTTTCAGAATACATAGAAATCCCCATTTGATTCTTTCATTTGCAAGCCTTTTTGATCTGTCTACACACTAGTTGGTCTCTGGTGTCCCAGGAGCAGAGGGCAATACACAAAACCAGAGTTCAGGGGAGCAGAGCAGACATTTTAGGAAGTTATTGCCCAAGTTTCACTTCCACGTTGTCTTCTGCATTCTACTTCAACTCTGGTTTTGAGCAAAGCTGGGGCTGGTAAAGAAACTTCCCTTAGTCTACATGTTCCTCTCCCTGAGTCCCAGCACTGAGACTCTGTAGACCAGGGACTCCAAATATTGAGCACCCATTGATATATACCTGACATAAGTATATTCGGACATTTTCTAAACTAAGAGCCACAACAAGCTGGAAAACAGACCCTGAGATGCCAAGAGAAGTTATGCAATGTGCAAAAAACTTCACAGTTAGGGAATCGAGTCTGAATCAAAGACCTCCTTGGCTCCAAGGTCCTTGCTTTTCAACCCACCACTGTCCTTTTTCAAAGGTGCCAACCACCAACATTGCAAAGTGTTTCATTTTTCATAAAGCCACCTAAGCAGTTCGAAAGCATCTTGAAGAACTGCCCCCCTGCATTAAATTCAGATCCCATCTCTGCCAGAAGGATAGCCCTGGACAAATCAGACAGCTCTCACCCACCTGTGACTATGTCCCACAGAGGAAGGGTGTGTATATGGAGGGCTTCTGCTAGAGGCTATGCTAGATGCTTTGATACACATTATCCTACTCAATCCTCCAAACATTCCAGGGAAGCAGGTGATAGTAGCCCAGCTTCATCAGTGACAATTCTGGTTCTGCAGTGGGATGTGATCTACCCAAAGTCATGCAGTGCTAAGAAGCAGGGCCAGGGCTCCATCAGGCCTGCCATGCAATAGGCTTTGTTGAGTGAGCACTGGATGTAAATTCCAAAGAGCTCAAAGCAGCCAGACAGAGCCAGTGATAGGAAACTCTATTAGGGAGATGAGGAAAGAATGGAGCTTTTCTTACTCTTACTACCCAAGCCTGTCCCATCCTTAACTCCTCTGCACAACGGGGCCCTCACTGTCCTTCCCCCACCTTCTTATCAAAGGATGCTGCTGCCGGGAAGGGAAAAAGACAGAGAGAGGATTAGTCTCTTGCATGGTTTATGCTGATTTCAAAGCTGTCGCTTTTCCCATGTTGGGCCTTCTTTTCCACTGTGGATTTAGGTGCTTAGTATGCTGCTGAAGGAAGGTCAAGGGCAGAGATACATTCTGAACTAGGGAAGGACTCCAGTCCTCAGCATCCTCCTGCTCTCACAGCCTTACTGCTAAATGTAGCAAAGTATGCAGACGGCAGGCACTGTGGAGCGGTGAGCAAAAACCAGGCTCAGGAACCAGCGGCCTAGGTTCCAGTCCTGACTGCCTCTTGGTCAAGATGCTTCCCCCTGGGGGGGGTCCCAGTTCCCTTGTGTGTTAAAATTAGAGTACTGGATGCTTAGGCCTGAGACTCTGAGCATGGGGTTTCTGCTCAGTCCTTCCAGGCCACCATCACATGGGGGAGCTGTTCAGCTCACACTGCATCTCTTCCTCCCCTCCCCATCTCAATGGCTCACAGCACCTAGGACCTTCCAGGCTGGCAGACAGAGGCAGTCTCTCTACCACCCCTTCCTGTTCCCACTGTAGCCTGTCCTGAGGTCCATCCTAGGCCTTCGTCACTTTGTCATAGGTGTGCTTTGCATGTCTGCCTCCTCCACTAAGCTGCCTCTGGAACCTCCAGCATCATATACAGATCTGCACCATCAGTGTCAGCCTGGCTCCTGAATGAATGACGAGAAGAAGGTCAGGTTGGATGATCTCCTGGCCCACTGCACTCAAAGTGTGGTCCACAACCCAGAGGCGTCACATCATGTGCAAAAGTGTTCAAAATGCAGCATCTCAACCCGCCCCAGTGCCTGCTCAGAACCTCCAAGGCAATCCCTTCATGATACACAGCACACTCGTCTGGAAAATGTTCCTCCATCTCCTCCTTCCCTTGCTTTTACCACCTAGAAGCCTCTGGAATTGTTAGCTTAGCAGGGCTCACTAAAACACAGCCCATCATTAACCAAGGAGATCTGCCTTAGGAACATTCTAGAAGCCTCGCCACTTACTCTCACAAGCAGAATCTGAAACGGGTAGTGCCCGGGGGACTCCTGGCACACATCACACACTGGCCCTCTCCGACCCTCAAGGAAGCCCAGGCAGCTTTCAATAAGGCTGAAGAGGCCGGACGTGGTGGCTTACGCCTGTAATCCCAGCATTTTGGGAGGCTGACGCAGGCAGATCATGAGGTCAAGAGATCGAGACCATCCTGGCCAACATGGTGAAACCCTGTCTCTACTAAAAATACAAAAATTAGCTGGGCATGGTGGTGCGCACCTGTATTCCCAGCTACTCGGGAGGCTGGGGCAGGAGAATCACTTAAACCCAGAAGGCAAAGGTTGCAGTGAGCCAAAACAGCACCACTGCACTCCAGCCTGGTGACAGAGCGAGACTCTGTCTCAATAAAAAAAAAAAAAAAAAAAATGAGAAGAAAAAAAAGAACGCTGAGGCAGTCAGGCACAGTGGTTCACACCTATAATACCAACATGTTGGGAGGCCAATGCAAGTGGATCACCTGAGGTCAGGAGTTCGAGACCAGCCTGGCCAATATGAAGAAACCCCATCTCTACTAAAAATATAAAAATTAGCCAGGTGTGGTGGTGTGTACCTGTAATCCCAGCTATGCAGGAAGCTGGGGCAGGAGAATCGCTTGAACCCAGGAGGCAGAGGTCACAGTGAGCCAAGACTGTGTCACTGTACTCCAGCCTGGGCAACAGAGTGAGACTCCATTTCAAAAAATAAAAAAAAATAAAAAAAAAAAATGCTGAGGCCTGGCAGAGACAGACAGACGGGCTGCCCACTCACCCGCACGGGTCCCGTGTCCACGCTCAGAAAGCTCTCTTCCCTCATTTCTCTATTCTTGACATTTATTCAGCTTGTAAAAAAAGGATCCTTTCCAAAACGCGTCTTCAGTTTTTTAATAAACCCTGCAATTCCTTTAATGATTTCAGATTATCTTAAATATTTATAAAAATCACTCTCAGCAACACTTCTTTAAGCAAACCTCCTCGTCAACTTCGATTATTTATATATTTATGAACATGATGTTCAAGGAGCAGATGGCAGCTAGTAAGTCCTCAAAAAGGAGGAGGAAAAAAATCAGTGGGACAGAATGTAAGCTCCATGACTCGCCCGTCTACTCTTCTCGACAAGCTCTGGTACGCTTATCTTTCCATTCAGCGGAAGCAGCACACTAAAGTTCACGATTGGTTTAAAACAGCACACTTGGACTTCATAAAGCTTGGAGGCTCTCTAGGAATTACCTGCCAGCCAAGGGCTCAATTCCCAAAGGAAACGGAAGCTCTGTCGAGAAAGGGCAAGGCGATGGATGGGGAGACAGATGCTGGGACCAGGGGAGGGACAGAAAGAGCACTGGCAGCAGAGGGAAGACACAGACACTGCTGAGCACCTACCAGGTGCCATGCTGTCTGCTGTGCACTTCCCATACAACCTCTGGGTTGATTGTCACAACAACACTTCCAGGCGGCAACTGTTAGTCCTCATTTGAAAGATGAAGAAAAAGACAAAGAGAAAGGAAGTATCTTGGCCAAAGCCACAGGATGTGAACCCAGGCTGTCAGGCCCCCAAATCTTCACTGCCTCTAGAAGGAGAAAAGGAGACGAAAAAAAAAATTGCTCTAAACCTCATGCATCCTAGTCTAAGAAAGTTGCCTTACTTTCAGCCTGGGGAGGCCAATCGCCCCTCTTTTAAGACTATCAAAGACTTAACTGCCCAAGTTCTACTAAAGCACAAGGACATGCTCCACTGGAGAGCCCAGAAAAGGAAAGTCTCAGCTGAATGCAGGAAGGAGTTGATGTGAAGGTTATGAGAAGATAGGAAGTGATTGTTATAGGCACATCGAGAGTTGACTTTATGAGAGAGACAGAAAAACAGGGGCAGGGGGACAGCCCTTACCCTGAGAAATGAAGGAAAAGCAAGATCACAAGGCATCTGTCTTCAACAGGCCTTTATCAAGTATCCCCTTTAGGAAAGAGAAAAAAAAAAACCCTTCACTTCTCCCACCCCAATTTACTTCTTTCAAGAAGCTCCAATTCAAGCTAAAACAGAGAGATGAATCTGGCCTTTGACATGTCTGTACGCTTGCTCAGGAGACAGTGATTATTCTGTTGTCGGTGATGATAATAATCATGGGTGGTGATCGCCATTATATGGGGTGTGCAACGGGAACATGGGCCTATGCTAAGGGCTTCGCTTACACTACTGCCATGAGCAACATGACCCCATAACATATGTGCCCATTTTACAGATGAGAACACCGAGGCTCCAAGAAGGGAACAAACTTGGTTCCATGCATGCGAGCAGTGAGTAAGAAAACCGAAGTATGAATTTGGATCTCACTCTCTTACTCAGGCACTCCGGGAGACCGATGGGGTGGGCATTCTTTTGCCTGTTTAGAAATGGAGAAAAGAGGGTTCCAGAAGTGTAGTGACCTCTCAAAGGCTGTATAGCCAAGAGATAGTGAAGGTATAGCTGATCAAATTCAGACTTAAAACACTGCCTTTACAATGCTCACTGGCGGACAACTTCACTGAAGACAGCCAAGTCCCAGACCGCCAAAGCCACGTGAATGGTGGTCTCTTCAATTAAAGAGATGGCAGTAATGCTGAGCACGGCTGAGGCCACCACCTCCTGGCACTGGCGTCCCTCGGGCGTCCTTCCTGTGCTTGGGTCTCTGGATCCTGATGCAAGAGCTGTCAGGGACCAGGATTCCACATAGGGAAGAACCCCGGGAGAACCATTTCAAGGTCAACTGCAGGCCAGTGCACTGACCTTGAGATGGAAAAAGAATGTACATCCTCAAAGAGCAAAGGGGAACCCATCATGTTTCTGCTCATTCTGTCAAAAGACACGTACTGTTTCCTGCGTGTGCCAGCCAGCAGGTCATGTGCCAGAGGAAGCACAAAGACCACTCGGGGTCTGCAAGAAGCAACGTGAGCTCTTCAGGCTGAAGACTTAGGCGAGGACCCTCAATTCGCCCCTTCCTGACTGAAGGTCTGGGGCCAAGTCCTGCACTCTCTCTAAGTCTCAGGAAAATGACACCCTAGCTCTCCTTCACAGATAACCCTGGCCACTCCACAGTTCATTCATTCAAAAGGAATCTGAGCCGGGCACAGTGGCTCACACCTGTAATCCTAGCACTTTGGGAGGCCGAGGCAGGGAGGACCCCTTGAGCCCAGTAGTTTGAGACCAGCCTGGGCAACACAGGGAGACTCCATCTCTACAAAACATTTAAAAACTAGTTCGGCCGGTTGTGGTGGCTAACGCCTGTAATCCCAGAATTTTGGGAGGCTGAGGTGGGTGGATCATGAGGCCAGGAGTTCGAGACCAGCCTGGCCAACATAGTAAAACCCCATTTCTACTAAAAATACAAAAATTAGCCAGGCATGATGGTACACGCCTGCAGTCCCAGCTACTCAGGAGGCTGAGGCAGGAGAATTGGTTGAACCTGGGAGGCGGAGGTTGTAGTAAGCAGGGATTGTGCCACTGCACTCCAGCCTAGGCAACAAAGTGAGACTCCATCTCAAAAAAAAAAAAAATTAGTTGGGCATGCTGGCACACACTTGTGGTCCCAGCTACTTGGAAGGCTGAGGTAGGAAGATGACTTGAGTCTGGGAGGTCAAGGCTACAGTGAGACATGATCACGCCACTGCACTACTTCAGCCTCAGCAATACCGTGAGACCCTGTCTTCAAAACATGCGAAATAAATCTGCACATGCTCAAACTGCAGCACGTTGCTGTACAGAAGGGTGTCCTATTGAAATAAAAATAATAATAGTACTTCACGGGGTTGGGAGTTGGGGGACCCACATAGCTAAGGATCCTAAGAGAGGTACCCAGAAGACTTCGGGGCCTGAGAGAGGAGAAGGGGTGCCTGTCAGAGAGAGCAAAATAATTGAAAATCTTCCATAGTGAAGGGCAGAAACATATACCAGCTTTTATCTGAAAACCATCTCCAAGTCTCCCTGTGCTGAAACCCACTCCAGCCTCCTGCATCACACACGCTGCCTTTCCGGGTGCTGTGGGCCCAGCAAGGATCTAGACTGCAAATTCCAACGTGCTTGCCCAGGAAGAAAACTCAGGCCAGCTGACCATTTCTGCCTGCTGACCAAGGTAGCAAAGCCACCTCTTCCAGGCTTCCCCCACATTACAGGAACCCCAGGCCTGGGAAACCATCCCAGCCATCAGCCCTGGCTCAGCCAGTCATCAGGCAGTGGCAATTACAATGATGCCTTCTTTGGATTTTTCTCCCAGTGCAATCTTACAAGAATGGGAGAGTCTCAAAGTCAGAGATGAAGCCCTTTTTCACAAGGGAGTCAGTATTTTCCCAAGATGGAGACCATCTTAGAGAGGGAAGGAGTCCATCCAACCCAGATGGCAAAACGAGGCTCCCTGGGTATCGTGGATGGATGTCACAGGGCTAGGAAGCCAAAATGTGGAAGCACACCGGCTCACCTCTCAAAATTCACCACCCACCCGTTCATCTCACAGTTATCTATGGGATGCCTCCCACGTGTTCCAAGGCACCCTTTCTAGGTGCTGGAGATGCAGAAATTCAAGGTGACTGGCAATGACACTTTCTATCACTGCTCCCCCTCCAGGCCAGGAAATCTACGCTGGTTTTCTCAAGGTTCCACTCACAGCAGCCCATTTTACAGACGGGAGCCCAAGACTCAGAGAGGGTAAGTGACTTGCCCAAGGTCACACAGCTAGTAAGCGGCAGGGCCAGGCATTAAACATAGGTGCAAAGTGCACGTGACACTCCCCCGCAGCGCCAGTTTCCCACTCTCTCCCGCCGCACCCCTCCACCTCCCGCAGCAGGGTGGGTAGCGAAGACACACCCCAGGGAACTCCAGCATGGGCAGCCCTCGATTCCTCCTTCCTTCCAACCCTGACACAGGACACACGTTCCAAAGGACACACAGGTTTCTCCCGCCCCAGTGTTTGTGTCCACAGCCCCAGAAAAGCCCTGCCGGCTGCAAGCGCACCCACCCGTTAACACTGAACTTCCATTTAAAAAGAAAGATGATGAAGAGATAAAAGGCGAAGAGGAAGTGCTCTTTAAACATAGGCGGGTGGCTGCCCCAGGAGGAAGTCCTGAGGCCAATGGAGATTTTGTTCACCCCCTCTAGTTCCTCAAATCGAAGGCGACTGGCCTTCCCAGCCCCTCATGGGAGGTGGCCGGGGGCCTGCGCCGCTCCCTGGGTCAGTCCCCGCGCCGACACCTGGCTCGCAGGAAGGGTCTGCCCGGGACCCGCCACCCCGACCCGAGCGCCCCCTGCCTCGAGGTGCACGACGCGCCGCTCCGCAGCTGGGTGGACCCGGGCGGCGGCCCCGCGGCGCGCTCCCCTCGCGTCCACCAGCCGCCTCCGGCGCGCTCGAGGCGCCTCCCCCAGGACCCCCGCGCCGGCCGGCCCGGACGCCCCCACCTTGGCGGCGCCCCGTGTCCACCCGCCGCGGCGCCCGGCCCAGCGGCCCGGATGGCACCCCCGCCTCTCCCCGCACCCATCACGCGCGCGCCCCGCACCCCGCGCCCTCTCCAGGGGCAAATCGGCTCCAGGGGCGCGCGCGCGGGCCGGCCGGGCGGCGGCGCCTTCGGAGCTCCGGCACGTACCTGGCGGCCCCGGCGGGCGGGCGAGGGGAGCGCGGCGCGGGAGCGCAGGAGCCTCGGAGCCTCCGGTGCCGCCGCCGCCGCCGCCGTTTCCGGGTTGGCGGGGCTCACGTCACCGCCACAGGTTTGCGAGCGGCCCCCGCCGCGGCGGCAGCAGCAGCAGCAACAGCAGCAGCGGCCCGGGCCAGTGCCAGGCGAGAAATAACTATAAAAGGAAGAGGCGCGGCGAGGAGGAAGAGGAAGCGCTGTTTACCTTCGAGAAGCCGAGCCGCCAGCGCTCGCACAAAAGGAGGACGCTTGCCTCGCGACGCGCCTCCCCCCGCGCCCCGTCCCCGCCGCATCGCGGGGCCCCGGCGTCAGCGCGCGCCGCGCCCCGGGACCGCCCCGCGCCAGCCCCCACCCCAGAACCCCGCGCCCGCCTGGCCCGTACCCTCCCGAGCTAGGGCGCCGCGGGCCCGGGGCGGTGGTGACCTTGGGCAAGTCACCGCCGGGGCGCCCTGCGGCTGGGGGCCGTCGCCCTCATTGTGCCAGGAGGAAACGCGGCCCAGGGAGGCACAGGGGTGGCCCCCACGGTGACGGCCTGTCAGGCAGGGCTCGACTCGAACCCCGGTCTCCAGACCTGGGGGCCGGCCAGGTTCCCATCCCTGGGTGGCTTCCCCCTCACCTGGACTTCAGAATGGTGACAGTCCCTGCCCGGCTCACCTTGCAGCAGGGTCAGTCAGAAGGATGTGCGGTCCACACACCCGTTCAGCCCTCCCGCGGATACTCACTGGGCCTACTAAGTGCCCGGGCTGTTGTGGGCCCTGGAGCTGCAGCTGCGAACCCAGACAAAATCCCTGCCTGCGAGGGGCAGCGGGACCAGGCCGTAAATACCTGATGGGTCTGATGGTGCTAAGTGCTGTGCCAGAGGAAAAAATAAAGCGGGGTGAGGGGACAGTGCAGGCTATCGGTGCTACCCTAAGTGGCTCTCCAAGGACTTTGAATTTAGTACAGAAATTCCCACATACATAAAAAGCTCCTCGCCGTAGGTCCAGTTTCAGGTATTCTGGGAGACCTCATCTTTCCTCTAGTCTAGAATGGCACAGAGTGCGTTTTTCTCCCTCTAACGGGACGTGCCTAGGAAACTGATATTATTCCCTCTGCCTTGTTCCCCTGGCCCTGAAGCCCATCCTATCATTATCTTGACATTCAGCCAGAATTTCTCGTCAAGACAGACAGTGTTCTCGCAAGTATCTTTCTGCTGTCCTCCAGCAGGGTATCAAAAGGGTTACATCAAAAGCTTCCATTGTCTTTCCACCTCCACCTCCAGCTATGGGGGGTTGGGGTGTGCTCAAATCATACTCAGTGCTGAGTTACCTGATTAGGAGTCTGTCGTTTCTTTTTTTCTTTTCTCTTTTTTGTTTGTTTGTTTGAGACAGAATTTGGCTTTTTTGGCAAAGAGTAGTGCAGTGATGTGATAGTTCACTGCAGCCTCGAATTCCTGGGCTCAAGCGATCCTCCCACCTCAGCCTCCCCAGTGGCTGGGACCACGGGTATGCATCATATGCTTCGCTAATTTTTAAACATTTTTGTACAGGTGGGGTCTCCCTATTCTCCCTGTCTACCCAGGCTGGCCTCTTTTTCCTGGGCTTAAGGGACCCTCCCCGCCTCACCCTCCCAAAGTGTGGGGATTACAGTCGTGAGCCACCGCACCCAGCCCGCCATTTGTTTAACAAAGCTGCCTCGAGCCTTCTCTTGGCCAGGCCCAGTGTTAGAAGCCAGGGGCACTGAGATGGTGCCATTTCAGCAGGACCCCCTGGGCCGCTCTCTAAGCTTACCTGAGCGCCAGCGCCCCCATTCCTAAGGAAATGGAACTGATAGCCACCTTGCCATGGGGACTGAGAAGTAGGCAGGAAACCACTGGGTCCTGAACTGTGACCTTGAGGAGAAGCAGGAAAAGGTTTGGAAGAGGCAGAGCTGAGCCCCTTATAAAATTAGCGTTAACAATTCTGAACATTTATAAAATACTAACCAGGTGCAAGATGTGCACAGGCCCATGAAGCAGGTTTATCATGGCCCAGTGCCATGCATGAAGACACTGCAGCTGGGAGAGAGATGAGGTTTGCCCAAGGTCACACTGATTAGACAGCAGAGGAGCTGGGCATGTCCCAGATTCCCTGACTCCAGAGCCCAAGAATTATCCACCCTGAAACTCAGTTTGTTCATCTGTGAAATGGAATGGATAATAATGACTTCATTAGGTTATGCTGAGGATTAAATCAGATAGCGCATATACAGAACCTAACGGGTAGGACCGAGGAGAAAGCAATCACCGTTGTTACTATTATCATAACTCTTGCAATTTACCTTTATTTTTATTTTTTTTGAGACAGGGTCTCACTTTGTCATCCAGGCTGGAGTGCAGTGGCGCAATTTTGGCTCACTGCAACCTCTGCCTCCCGGGTTCCAGCAATTCTCGTGCCTCAACCTCCCAAGTCGCTGAGATTACAGATGGGTGCCACCACGCTGGGGTAATTTTTATATTTTTAGTAGAGGTGGGGTTTCACTATGTGGCAGCTAGTCTCGAACTCCCGACCTCGGGTGATCTGTCCACCTCAGCCTCCCAAAAACTGCGCCTGGACTAATTTTTGTATTGTTTTGTAGTGATGGGGTTTTGCCATGTTGCCCAGGCTGGTCTTGAACTCCTGAGCTCAAGCGTTCCACCTACCTTGGCCTCCCAAAGTGCTAGTATTACAGGCCTGGCCTACCATAATAATTGTTAAAGGCATGAGGTAAGGAACTTTCAGGCAAGCTTGGGATCCGTAAATACTTTGATGTGGCTGTAACATGGAGTGCAAATTTGGGGGTCCAGGAAGCAGGGAAGATAGGTGAAGGTGAAAGCAGGGCCTGGATCCCTCCTAGCCTGCACTCCACTGAATTCTGAGATACTGGGATAGGGAGTCTAACTCAGAGGGGAAAGTCTCCATTTACTGCATACAGTGAGGCCGAGAAGATGATCCTGGCTCACTCTGATCCCGATAGGTCTGATAAATTCAAGCCAGTGGGAACCTCTGGCAATTCTGTAGTGATTGCTTGTTTCCTCGAGGTGTCAGCCCTGACAAAGGTAGGCAGAAGTCCAGCAACCTACAGAGAGCACTGTTTTTGGAGTTAGGGAGGCCGGCCTGCCATCTTCAGCTGTGCAATTCTGGGCAAGTCAGTTAACCTCTGACTTCTTGAATGTTCTTATCTGCAAAGTGGGAATGATAATATTATCTTCTGTCATTGAGAGGACTATGTAAGAAAATGAGTTTTTCATGCTTTATAACGGTGAAGCAGCATGCACATTTCACTTTCAATATTAGAATCCTGTGCTTTCATTGGCCAAGCAAAGAATCTTGAAAAAAGAAGATTTTAAAAATTAAAAATTAAAAAGGAAGCCTGTGCTTTCATAGCCTGTGCTTTCGTGCAGGCCACACATCTTTCAAGCAAAAAATAGCTATTTCCTTCATATGTGCAAAAGCTCCTCAAAAATATTCCTCCAAAATGCGTTTCCCTGCTGAGCGTTTGCAAGAGTGCTATTAGGTGTAGAAGGTAACAGAAGGTAAAGTCGAGAGACACGGAGACTCAGTTTTTGTCCTGCTGTTACTATTTTGCAATTAAGCCCATTCCACATCCCATCGCGATAAAAGCAAACTCAGTGGCGTTAGGCTTAGCGCTTTTCAATCTCCCCACACCTCTGCACTGGGAACTGAAAGGGAAAACCACGCCAAGCCCTGGAGCACAGCCCTTGGAAGATGCTTCAGAGGCTCAGCTAGCCCCTTTAGGGTGGGAATCCCACTCAGTGAGGTGGAATGACTTCCCAAGACACAAAGAGCTAGCCCTCAAGTTAGAACAGGGTGTGTGTGGGTGTGTGTGTGTTTGTTTTGAGACAGAGTCTTGCTCTGTCACCCAGGCTGGAGTGCAATGGCATGATCTTGGCTCACTGCAACCTCTGTCTCCCGGGTTCAAGCGATTCTCCTGTCTCAGGCTCTGGAATAGCTGGGATTACAGGCAGATGCCATCACACCTGGCTAATTTTGTATTTTAGTAGAGACGGGGTTTCTCCATGTTGGTCAGGCTGCTCTAGAACTCCTGACCTCAGTGATCTGCCTGCCTTGGCCTCCTAAAGTGCTGGGATTACAGGCGTGAGCCACTGTGCCTGGCCTAGAACAGGGTCTTTATGGAGAGATGCAGAGCCTTGGGCTTCAAAAGCTGATAAGTGATTGTTTCCAGGGGCTAGGAGGAGGGGAGAATTGGGAGTAACTATATGGGATTTCTTTTGGGAGTGACAAAAATATTTTGGAATTAAATGTGGTAGTTGCACATTAGTGAATGTACCACATACCACCCAATTGTTCACTTTAAAATGGTTAGCTAGGGCCAGGTGAGGTGGCGCATGCCTGTGATCCCAGCACTTTGGGAAGCTGAGGCAGGCAGATCACCAGGTCAAGCGATCGAGACCATCCTGGCCAACATGGTAAAACCTCATCTCTCCTAAACATACAAAAATTAGCTGGGCATGGTGGTGCACACCTGCAGTCCCAGCTACTCGGGAGGCTGAGGCAGAATTGCTTGAATCCAAGAAGTGGAGGTTATAGTGAGCTGAGATTGTTCCACTGCACTCCAGCCTGGGTGACAGAGCAAGACACTGTCTCAAAAAAAATTGGTTAAGGGCAGATTCATTTTTTTGCATGTGGATATTTTATCAGTACCATGTGACTATTCTTTCTCTATTGAGTGGTCTTGGTAACCTTGACAAAAATTGTTTGACCACATATATGAGGGTTTAGTACTGGGCTCCCTATTTTATTCCATTGGTCTATGTCTGTTGTTATGTTAATACCACACTGTTTTGATTACAGTAGCTTTGTAAATTTTGAAATCAGGAAGCTATAGGCTTTTTTTTGTGGATGCCTTTTATCAGCTTGAGAAAATTTTATTACTAGTTTGCTAAGAGTTTTTTTTTTTTAAATCTTGAGTAGTGTTATTTTCAGATTAATAATTAAATTACTGATCTGTAAATCTTCAGACTAATTCTGCATCTAGACTGTTTAGACTTAATATGGTGAATTATACTGATGGAATTTTGAAACTCAAGCTAGCCTTTTAATCCTGAAATAGACCTCATGTGGTCAGTGATATAATTTTCAAATGTTGCTGAATTCAACTTGGTAATGTTTTGTTAATGGATTTTTGTGATTGTGTGTAGAAGAGCCAAAACCTGTGTTTTAACCTTATTTCCATACTCCATACTGCCTCTAAAGCCTTTTTTTTTTTTTGGAGAC
>CAUYLG010057271.1:0-11249 GCA_963573385.1 Cacajao melanocephalus
TATTGGCCCCCACTCTATTCTGGCTTGTAGGGTTTCTGCTGAGAGATCTGCTGTGAGTCTGATGGGCTTCCCTTTGTGGGTAACCTGACCTTTCTCTCTGGCTGCCCTTAGCATTTTCTCCTTCATTTCAAACCTGGTGAATCTGAAGATTATGTGCCTTGGGGTTGCTCTTCTTGAGGAATATCTTTGTGGTGTTCTCTGTATTTCCTGGACTTGAATATTGGCCTGCCTTGCTAGTTTGGGGAAGTTCTCCTGGATAATATCCTGAAGAGTATTTTCCAGCTTGGATTCATTCTCTCCTTCACATTCAGGTACACCTATCAAACGTAGACTAGGTCTTTTCACATAATCCCATATTTCTTGGAGGCTTTGTTCATTTTTTTTACTCTTTTTTCTTTAATCTTGCCTTCTCGTTTTGTTTCATTGATTGATCTTCAATCTCTGATATCCTTTCTTCTGCTTGGTCGATTTGGCTATTGAAACTTGTGTATGCTTCGCGAAGTTCTCGTGTTGTTTTTCAGCTCCATCAATTCATTTATATTCCTCTCTAAGCAACTTATTTTCATTAGTATTTCATCAAACCTTTTTTCAACATTCTTAGTTTCTTTGCATTGGGTTAGAACATGATCTTTTAGCTCAGAGAAGTTTGTTGTTACCCAGCTTCTGAAGCCTATTTCTGTCAATTTATCAGACTCGTTCTCCATCCAGCCTTGTTCCCTTGCTGGTGAGGAGTTGTGATCCCTTGGAGGAGAATAGGTGTTCTGGTTTTGGGTATTTTCATCCTTTTTGCACTGGTTTCTTCCCATCTTTGTGGATTTATCTACCTGTGGTCTTTTGGTTGGTGACTTTCAGATGGGTCTCTGAGTGGACGTCCTTTTTGTTGCTGATGAAGTTATTTCTGTTTCTTAGTTTTCCTTCTAAGTCAGGCCTCCCTGCTGTAGGACTGTTGGAGGTCCACTCCCAACTCTGCTTGCCTGGGGATCACCTGCAGTGGCTGCAGAACAGCAAGGGTTGCTGCCAGTTTCTTCTTCTGGTGTCTTTGTCCCAGAAGGATGCCTGCCAAATGTCATCCTGAGCTCTCCTTTATGAGGTGTCTCTTTGGTTATACAGGGTTTGGGGAGCTGCTTGAGGAGACTGCCTGTCCCTTATAGGAGCTCAAGTGCTGAGCTGTAAGCTCTGTTGTTCTGTTCAGAGCTGCTGGGCAGGTATGTTTAAGTCCGCTGCAGCAGAACTCATAACCACCTTTTTTTCCCAGTCGCTCTGTCCGGGGAAGGTGGGGCTTTATTTATAAGTTCCTGTCATTCTGCTGCCTTTTTTCAGAGATGCCCTGCCCAGCAAGGAGGTAGGCTAGTCACAGTCTGCCATCAGAGGTGTTGCTGAGCTGTCGTGGCCTCTGCCCCGCTGCTGTGTGAACTTCCTTGCAGTTTTGTTTATAGCAGTATAGTTAGAACTGCCTCAGTAATGGTGGCCTGCCTCAGTAATGGCAGACTGCCTTGGTAATGGTGGATGCCCTTCCCCCAACAGAGCTGGACTGTCCCGGGTCCAGCTGTGCTTTCTGTGAAACTCTCAATCCAGAGCATTTCAGATTGCTGGTCTTTGTGGGGGTGTGTCCAGCCAAGCCAGATTACCTGGCTCCCTGTTTCAGCCCCCTTTTTTTCAGTTGAATGGACAACTCTGTCTCCCAGGCATTCCAGTCATCAGTTGAAACCTCAACTGGATTTGTGTGAGTTTTTGTGCGGATACCCGCTGCACTGGCTGAGAGCCACGCTGGAGACTTATGCTGCTTTTCCACCCGGGATTCTCCTGGTCTGTGGGCAGTAAAAATTCGTTTGGAAATGTGATGATCACTCACCCTCTGCGTTTTGGCTGGGAACTGCAATCCAGAGCTGTTCCTATTTGGCCATCTTGGATCCCTCCAACAGTAGCTTTCTTACATGATTTTCATATTCATGAAGGTCATGATGTAGCTTCAGATACCACCATGGCAATTATCAGGTAAAATGGTTTATGGAAAATATTCAAAGTTTTACCATTGTAGGGGCCACACCCAGCCAGGGTGACCTTGTTAATTTTGATTTATGTCTGAGAGCTGCACGTTTTCTCTGACTGCCATATGTGAAGTGCTGCAGGGCAAAAGTGTCATTTTTTGCTTCTATATGATCAAAGTAGAATTGGGGGTCAATATATTTGTCACTGGTATTTAGTTAGTTTGGGTTGTTGGGATGAGCAGAACCAGGGAGACCAGAAGGCTATGTAGATCTAAGCTGTGATCTAAGCTGTGTGTGTTTTCCAGCTTCACCACTAAGAAACTGAGGCAGAAGGGTCAACCCAGCTGCTCAATAACATATTACACAATATAGTGAGGCCATGGTGCAGAACTGACATTACAGTTTTCAGCCCTAGCTGTCCAGCCCTTCTGATTAGCTTGTTGAACCATTTTATTCCTCTTTCAATAAGAACCAGTGAATTAATTCAAGTGTGGGTGTGTTTTGGAGTTACTTTCAACAAGACAATGATATAGGCCTCACAAGCAGCACCTATAATTCAATTATTCCTAATTAGGCGGTGCTAATCTAAGAAAGAATCATCGTGCAAGATCCTTGATGCCTCCCTGGATATCTCAGCATTATTGTCAGAGCATCTGCCTTCTTTATTGCTAATTCCAAAACATATGATTTACCTCTCATTTTATTACATTTTGGGGTTTTCCCCCTTGAACCTGAAATGTGCAATTGGTGTCTTGTTAGGTTCTTAATCTGGACACAGAAGGAGCAATGCAAAGTTAAAAATATGCCTCCGTGGTATCATACTGACTCAGGCATTAAGAGATTCCCATTATTTCTGCTACCCGGCTCCATCTGTTTCTGTGATGATGGAAGGAAGCACTTTCTAAAATCCTGACTGCTTTTCTGGTATTTACTACATGATGGGCTTTCTCTTGTTCAGTACTCATTAAGCACTTAAAAGAAGTATAATACAGTGCTATAACATAATTTATAAGTAGAGAATTGTTTCCATATATGCTACCCAAAGATGTAAAATTCAAACCATCTCAAGGTCTGTGTGTCACACAATAATTTTTTTTAACAGAATGTTGGCTGAGACTTTTTCTTTTATCCTGATACTGCTGTTAATTTAGTCCTGCTTTTTACTGGTCTAACATACACAGGACCATCTGCCAAAATATACACATCTGCCAAAATATGGCTCCATAACTAGGCAATTACAATTGTGTCTGTGTATAAAACTGCATTCAGGCAGCAAGTGTTGGTGGTGGAAGTAGGAGGGAAAAGAGGAGGATAAACTGCAGATGTTTTAGACTTGGAGATAAAAAGACTATCAAAATGTTCTGAATAAAAGATTTTGTTGTTTTTCTTTTCGTTTTGTAAAATAAGTTTGTCTTTCGAAATTGTAACATGGTTACATCACAGTAATAACTCAGGAAGATTGAGAATACTTGAAAGATGTTTTTGCTCACTAAATGAACTCAACAACTTAATTTTTAAATGCAATTGTAAATTAATATAAGTTAAAATACAAATAAAACTTTCCCTTTAAAAGTAATTTTTGAGAACAAAGCTTGGCCTTGGAATCTTTGTCTTTTCCCGTCTCTGCTGAAATGTTCATCTAAGCTGATTTAATGAGCTCTTATTTAAAAAGCATCATTGGCCTAGGAGTGATGGCTTAGGCCTGTAATCCAAGCACTTTGAGAAGTCTAGGCAGAAGGATCACTTGAGCCGAGGAGCTTGAGACCACCCTGGGCAATACAGTCTAAAGAAAATAAAATTCAAAAAATAAAAATAAAAAGCATCATATTATCTAATAGGGTGGTAATGCAGAAGTGACTCTCCAATTGGATTTCAAAATGAGAAGCTAAAGCTCTACGGATCACTATGTCCATTTTTTAAAGTTGTGATAAAATACACATACCATAAAATTTGCCATCTTAACCATTTTTAAGTGTGCAGTCCAATTATGTTAAATACATTCACACCATCATGCTATCAATCTCAAGAACTCTTTTCCTTTTGCCAAACTGAAACTCTATACCCTTTAAACAACTGTCATTCCCATCCTCCCAGCTCCTGGAAACCATACCCTTTTAAGAAAACCCTGTTTAAGTTCTTTTTAGTGCTGTCCCATCATTGCCATCAGTTTTCAGCCTCTGGGAAGTCACGTCACCTGCTCTATCACCTTGCCCTCTCTAGCTCTTTTAGCTTTGCCACAATCATCTCCATTCTTTTCCTAAACATCAGGCTCCTTCGTATTCCTATTCCTAATCCTACTCAACACTATCTCCTCCTCAGCATTTATACTGGCCACTGTAGCTCTTTCTCTTTTTTTAGATTGATTCTCAGTTGGCATTTTATTTATTTTTGAGACAGGGTAACCCAGTCTGGAGTGCAGTGGCCCAATCTTGGCCCACTGCATCCTCCACCTTCTGAGTTCAAGCTATCCTCCCACCTAAGCTCCCAAGTAGCTGGGACTACAGGCTCACACCACCAAACCCAGCAACCCAGACACCTCACCACAAACTCTCGCTCATATTTCCCTGCAAGCTCCAAATTCTCCACCCACATCAGTGCTTAGGGAGAACTGGTTAGTGGCTCTTTCTTGACCCTCCTACTCTCCCTTCAGACTTTCACTTCCTCAGCTTCCCTCACAATTGGACAAGGTCTAATTCCTGTAATTACTTCCTTATTATGTGACATTCTTGATGCCTCTGCTTCCCTGACTGAACACCAACTGATACAATGGTAGAAGAGGAAAAACAATTTCCCTCTACCATTCTAGGTTGAACAGCTAGGGCCCTGCCAATGAAACTGACAAAAGACAGATTAATAGGAGAAAAGGCATACAAATGTTATTTGATATTAATATGTTCACATGTACACAGAGGACTTTGTATAAAAGAAATGAAGATTTAAAGAAACAAATAGGTCTGAGTACTTATATACCATTTCAACAAAGAACGCTAAATTCTGGAGCTATGACAGGTCAAAGGAAAAGGAGGGGAGGAAGTTTCCTAGGGGTGGTAAATTGTGAGATGGTAAATACATGAGGAAATTAATGGGAAATAAAGTTTGTTTAGTAAGATTTGTCCTGTGGATTTGTCTTGGTTTATCTCTGGGCTGATAAGAGTTCTAGAGTCCTCTCAAGTAATTAAGAGTCCTGGTGATTAAGAGTTGTTCTCCTGAAAGCTGTGACTCACATACCTGTAATACCAGCACTTTGGGAGGCCAAGGCAGAAGAATCACTTGAGACTGAAAGTTCAAGACCTGCCTGGGCAACATAGCAAGACCCTGTCGCTACAAAAAAGCATTAGCCAGGTGTTGTGGTGGTGCACACCTGCAGTCAGAGCTACTCAGAAGACAGAGCAAGATCCCATCTCTTAAAAAAAAAAAAAAAAAAAAATAAAGAGTTGCTATCTTCTTCCTGGTACAAAAGAGGCAAACACCTTTATAAGTGAAAATTTATGTCCTGCTTTTAGTTAGATGGAGGAGGGCAGGGAGTTTTTTTCTGCTAAACTATTTCTTAATTGCCCTATTCTGGTCCCCTTCATAATATATGTATGTGTGTAGAAAAATGGCTGAAAAGATACCTACCGAAGGTAAACCCTGCTTATCTCTGCATTTATGTGAATTTTTTTCCTTTTACTTGTTTGTATTTCCTATTTTTTAAAAGAATAACTGTGGGTTAAATAAGATGAAATGATTAAAGACAAAGAAAAATCTATTTGCATGACAACAATTGAGTAACAACCCATTCCTAAACAAGAATGCTGGTAGGAATGAATGGGACACAGATTGCCTGGCATTAATATGAGAACCTTCTCTTCAATGTAGGCAGCCTGAAGTACTCAATTTATTCCCTGAGATGACTAAGGAATCTCTGAAATACTATGGATTTTTTGTTGAAAAAGGGAAGAGACAGAATTAACTTTTCAGACTTTGATTCACTTCCGCATTTCTTTACTGAGTCTTTTCCCACCCTGGCAAGGCAGATATATAAATCTTAGTTTTACAAAGACAGGGACTGACATATAGGACAAATAAGAGTCAACTAAAGAATTTGTAACACAAATGTTTTAATGTTTTTCTAAAACCATTCCAAATAAAGATATTTGTGAACATATGCAAATTCTGTATGTGTTTGGTCAGTCTTGGCAAGGAAGTGGTTGTCAAGGATTTTTCTGTTTGCTTTCACAAGGCACACTGATTTATCTGCAGGTAAAATGGGCAAGTGTTTAGAATAATTGATATGTCATAAAGTATTCAAAATTAATACAATTTTTATAAATTAACCTCATAGATATTATTTTGGCACAAAAAAGTTGGCAAATGATCAGTAGACTTGACAATTCTTTAAAAAATAACATTTTTGCAAATGAATCTGTTGTGTGCAGCATGTAATTACACAGCAGTGGATAATGTGCTAAGTAAGCTATCAAAAGGAAAAGTGTGCTCTAAATTGGCCTCCTGGAGCATGAGGGTAGTGAAAAGCACATTACAGCATTCTAATAAATTACCCATGTCACCAGCTTGGGCAACATAGTGTGACCTCATCTCTACAAAACAAAAATTTAATTAGCTGGTCATGATGGCATACACCTGTAGTCCCAGCTACTCAGGAAGCTGAGGTGGGATCACTTGAGCTAGGTCAAGGCTGAGCCGAGATCATGCCACTGTATTCCAGCCTGGGTGACAGAGTGTGAAACCCCGTCAAAACAAACAAACAAACAAACAAACAAAAACAAACCTATGTCAAATGTTAATATATAAAAGCCAAGAGAAATTCCCTTTAAAAACAAAAATTAAATAATTCTTTCAGTAATTAACTGTATCTCCCCCCAAAAAAGACAATATAGCAACAGGGAAAATAGAAAAACAAAAGGATGCATGTCCGATGTTCTAAGGTTAAGAATAAGACCAGTAGGTCGGGCACAGTGGCTCACGCCTGTAATCCCAACACTTTGGGAGGCCGAGACGGGTAGACTATCTGAAGCCAGGAGTTCAAGACCAGCCTGACCAACATGGTAAAACCCTGCCTCTACTAAAAATACAAAAATTATCCAGGTGTGGTGGCATGCACCTGTAGTCCCAGCTACTCGGGAGGCTGAGGCAGGGAGAACTGCTTGAACCTGGGAGGCAGAGGTTGCAGTGAGCTGAGACTGAGTCTGTCTCAAAAAAAAATAAGACCACTAAAGTCTGTTCTTGCCACTTATTGCTTTGTCTTATGCAAAAAGAAAAAAAAAGTTTCTATCACTCAGTTTTCTCATCTACAAAGTGAGGATAATACTATCTAACTCATAGTACTACCATAAATATTTGATGAGCTAATAAATATAAAGCAAAAAGCATCATACTTAATGCTCAGTAAGTATGAACCATCAGAAAAAGCTTAGCTCCTTTAGTAAACTGATATGTGTGGGGTAGGGTAAGGGACTTTATGGAAGATGATAGAGCTTAAAACAGCCAGAGGTTAGCTAAATGAGTCTTTTGCACATTTTTAAGCTAATGGGCTAATTAGCATCACTAGAAATTGGTAAAGTGAGAAGCACAGATAGAAAAGAGAATTAAAACTGATGTTAAAAACAGCAACAAATTGTTGAATTAAACGTAGTAAGTTGAACTCACATATTTACTTTTGCTTCTTCACTAACCTCCACTAAATGAAAATGTGATGGTTAATTTTACATGTCAACTTGGCTGGACTAAGGAATACCTAGATAGCTGGTAAAGTATTATTTGTGTGTGTGCCTGTGAGGGTGTTTCTGAAAGAGGTTAGCATTTGAATCAGTAAAATGAGCAAGGAAAATTTCCTTCAGTAATGTGGGTGGCCATGATCCAATCCATTAAGGGCCCAAATTTAAAAAAAAAAATGTAGAGGAAAGGCAAATTCTATCTTTCTTTTCTTGAGCTGGGATATCCATCTTCTCCTGCTTTTAAACAATGGAGCTCCCAATTCTCAGCTCTTCAGTCTTGGACTGAATTGCACACTGGCTTTCCAGGTTCTCCAGCTTGCAGAAGGCAGATGGTAGCACTTCTCAGCCTCCATTATTGTGTGAGCTAATTCCCAAAATAAATTTCCTCATGTAAACCTAGTGGTTCTGTTTCTTTGGAAAACTCTGATAAACATGGATAGTAAAAGAGGAAAGGCATAAACCCACATGAACAAAGAAAACTGGCAAACAGATAAAAGCAGCAATAAAAATTTGAAAACTGGAAAGCAAATGAAGAAGTTAACCTCTTCTCTGCCTAAATGTAAGCAGCAATGGGGAAATCCCATAAATAAGCTATTTGAATTTTTAAAATCCTGGGGAAATATCAGGAATTGAAGCACAAGGTGCCACTGAAGGAAAGGGAACTGATAGGCTTAATGCATGAGCATTAGCTGAAAGTTCATATAAGATGCTGCTAGACCACAGCCAACCATTCCACTCCTCCTCCCCCTTCACCCCCCAACTCCCACACCTGCCCTCCACCCTTTGTCACCGTACAACACCATTCCTCCACTATGGCAGAAGCCTGGAGTTTAACTGGTTAGAGAGTCTGACCAAAAAGACTCTAAATTTTGGTACACTGGGCTGCACAGAGAATGAGGAGTGTTCTACCAAAAAACGGTGGAGGGTGGTTTAAGTGAAAGGCAACAGTCGGTTTCTCCTACCTAGATTCCACAACATGGCAGTCAGTTTCAAACCACATAAACAAAAGTTTCTTTCTTAGGAGTCTGATCAGTTCCCACAAAAAAGATTTACACACACTGAGAGAGTCAGGGGCTCCCAATATAACAGCACAAATAGATTACTGTATTATACAGTCTATCTGGTGATAAATCCCACCCCGGCATAAAACTTCCCATCAGCTTTTAGGTAGCTCAATATTAAATATGAGAAGACAGCCACGAATCATCAGTCATTAGAAATATTCAATCTAACATGAAAGAGGTCAAAACAAAGAATAAAAGGAAACTGTGACTGAGCTAATACAAAATCATTAATATCTGTGGAGAGATAAGAATGCATCTTTGAAACAAGAACAAGATGCTATTAAAAAGGACATTCAGAGAACAACAACAAAAAAACTATTCTTGGAAATTTAAAATATGAAAACAAAAACTCAATAGAGGCCAGGTGCAGTGACCCATGTCTGTAATCCCAGCACTCTGGGAGGCCAAGGCAGGCAGATCACCTGAGGTCAGGAGTTCAAGACCACCTTGGCCAACATGGCAAAACTCCATCTCTACTACAAATACAAAAATTAGCTGGGCATGGTGGCACATGCCTATAGTCCCAGCTACTTAGGAGGCTGTCAGAACTGCTTGAACACAGGAGGCAGAGGCTGCAGTGAGCCGAGATCTCACCATTGCACTCCAGCCTGGGCAACGAGAGACACTCCATCTAAAAAAAAAAAAAAAAAACGTAAAAAGAAAGAAAAGTATTCAAGACAATTTCCCAGAAATAAAAGATCAAATGTCAAATGTCCAAATCAAAAGAGTTTATCAGGTACCCAGCACAATGAAAGAGAAAAGGCTCATACCCAGGTTTATCATCATGAAATTTCGGAACTCCAGGGAGAATTATCCAGCAGAATGAAGGCCTCCAGGAAGAAAAGACCTTAATGGTTTCCAGAAAGGCAGGCCATATACAAGAGTTCAAGAATCAGAGTTCCATCAGACATCTCAATAACAATATTCCAATTTAGAAGAGAATAGAATATATGTCTTCCAAATTTAAAGGACAGTTACTGTACAAATTAGAATTCTATACCCAACCAAATTATCCAACAGGGGAGCTCTAGAACAAACACATCTTTTAGATGTGCAAGATGTGACACTGATTGTTGCCCTTCAGTATCTTTCTTCTTCTTTCTGTCCTCCTTCTTTCTCTTCTTCTTCTCCTCCTTTGCTTTCTGTAGTAAACATGACAAATTCGATGTGGACCCATGAATATCCAGAATATGCAAAAATTTTCCAACCTCCATTGCAGCTAGTTGTGTCCATGTGACTAAGCTCTGGGCCAAAAGTATGTAAGTAATTGACAAAATAATTGATGGTACTCCCCAAAAGTTTTATTAAAAGCTAAGAGCAGACCCTTTCCCTTCCATTTTTTCCTCCATAGCTAAAAAGGAGATGGTAGATGGAACCGGAATGGCATTCTTATACCACTGGTGGAAGCCATTTGTTAAAAATGATGAAAGAGCAGGCTAGGAGTCCCTGATAATAACAGAACTTCCAAACCTGCTTTGACTACCTACATTTGTGTGAAAGAATAAGCTTTGTTTTCATTTAAAAGAAAATTATCAAATTGATCATATTTTTATAAGTTTAAAGATGTGATCCCAGCTACTCAGGAGGCTGAGGTGGGAAGACTGCTTGAGCCAAGGAGGCAGAGGTTGCAGTGAGCCAAGATCGCACCACTGCACTGTACTCCAGGCTGGGTGACAGAGTGAGACCCCATCTCAAAAAAAAAAAAAAAAATCATTTCTCCTCATCTGTGGCATAAAGCCACATTGCTTATAATGTGAAGAGCTACTGACATCTTTCCTACCCATAAACATGACCATATGACCATCACTTATTCATACTTTCACGCACCCAAGTGCATAAAAAGGCAGTAAGCACATTTCTTAGAATACACCATTAAAAGCAGATTTTAAATCTACTTTTTTTTTGTTTGTTTTTGTTTTTTAATAAAGATGGGGTTTCACCATGATGGCCAGGCTGGTCTTGAACTCTTGACCTCAGGTGATCCACCCACCTCGGCCTCCCAAAGTGCTAGGATTACAGGTGTGGGCCATCGCGCCCGGCCTGGTTTTTTTAATATAAGAAAATTAATACATTATTTTTCCTGTCCCTATATCTCATTTTTTTTATTGTACTTTAAGTTCTGGGGAACATGTGCAGCTCTCGCAGGACTGTTGCATAGGTACACACATGCCATGGTGTTTTGCTGTCTCCATCCCCCCATCACCTACATCAGGCATTTCTCCCAATGTTATCCCTCCCCAACCTCCCCACCCCACAACAGATCCCAGTGTGTGATGTTCCCCTCCTTGTGCCCATGTGTTCTCATTGTTCAACACCCACCTATGAGTGAGAACATGGGGTGTTTGGTTTTCTGTTCTTGTGTCAGTTTGCTGAGAATGATGGTTTCCAGATTCATCCATGTCCCTGCAAAGGACATGAACTCATTCTTTTTTATGGCTGCATAGTATTCCATGGTGTGTATGTGCCACATTTTATTTTAT
>CAUYLG010057273.1:0-54943 GCA_963573385.1 Cacajao melanocephalus
CTAGCCTGGGCAGTAGAACAAGAATCCTGTTCTCTCTCCCTCTTTTTCTTCCTCTTTCTTTCTCTCGTACATTCTTTTTTTTTTCTTTCTTTCACTCTCACTTTCTTTCCTCTCTTTTTCTTTCTTTCAAAAAATAAAAAATAAATAAATAATAAAAAAAAAAGATAATATGGTACATATAAACCATGGGGAAAAAAAAAAAATGAAAAGAACAGTGCTACTAATTCCTAAGTATTGACTTTCCATGTTCGGGGTTTTTGGGATTTTGTTGTTCTTATTGTTGTTTTTCTGAAATATACTAACCTAACAAGGCAACTTAGTAAGAAGTCTGTGGACTTCTTAGAACAGATTTTTTAGAAAATGCATGGTAATGATGTCTCAACCTTATAGATAAGTGTCAATAATGCCATTGGGCAGATATGTCTCAGTCTAGGTGGAGTAATATTCTAGAAAAAACCTTCTCTTTAGCTAACGCATTATTCCATACCTCATTCATGAAATGAATGGTTGCACCCCAAACACCTTGTTTATTATAGTAAGTGTTGAGGTTTGGCAGAATTAAAGATATAATACTCCTTTCTTCACCTGTCAATTTTGGAACAAATTGGGAAATAAGATGGAGAAGACAGACAGATAAAAATTGAAATAATGGCTTTATTATTGTAAGCTGATTAAGAAACGTAAATAGAGTTCTGTGGTCAAAGAGCTTACTACCTTCCCTGCCCCCAAACTACCACCACCTACCCGTCCTCAGCACACATACTATATCCTTCAGGAAGTCCATCAGAGAAAATTTTGATACCAATAAATGCACTTATCCAACACTGGTCACTAATGCTGGCCCAGGGCAATGTGAAAAAGGAAGAGTGAATACCCAGGATCCAATAGAGAAGTTGCACCCAGATGTCACATGTCAATCAGGAAACACTTCTTCTCACAGTTTGGAATGAGTAATGTACGGGAAAGAGGCCAGAAGTGTTACTCTACCAGATGTCCTTCTACATTAAAACATTAAGCAAATAGAAAGATGGTTCACCCATTTAGTAAGATTACTATCTGAGGCCCAAAGAGTAGAGCCCAGTGATTATCCATGGTTAAAATATAAAGAAGCCTTAAAGTCATATCTGCCTTTAGGACATTGAAGCTCATAATCTAGATTTAATACACCTCAAAGTACTCTTTTAGGTATTATACTATATGCTGTTGTTTAAACTACCACACTGTATCTCAGGATTCAGAAAGAAGAGAGGACAAGCCACTTTTGCACTTATTCCAAACTGCTCACAAAACAATTGCTTTCTTTGAATAGCTAACTTTTACCTCCTCATAAAAATGGTATACACTGTCACTAACACACAAAAAAATATGACTTTCTCAAACTATATAACCCAATATTCATTTCCTAATGAAAACTTGATTCAGCATTTAGGCTGTAAAGCCACTAGTTCTGTTAGCTGCTTACAAATTTGTTTCATGTAACATTTTTACAAATTTGTTTCATATAACATTTTTATATGGATACTGGTTATTTCAAAGGGCATTCATAATACAATGTTAGCATTTATTCTCCTCTATATCTTACATCTTTCTTTCTCTTTTCTTTTCCTCTACATATTTATTCTCTCCTTGTGTCAAAACATAAATTATAAAATTTAAGATATCAATACAAATAATTTCTATATGAACATAAAATGCTCTATGACTATAATTTGTGCAACAGAATGAACTATTTTGGCTTTTGATCATTAAGAAACTTACCAATGAATATTTGGGATAAAGTGAATATGAAAAGAAAATTACCCAAGACTTTGCCATTTGAAGCAACTCATTTATTATGCTCTCAATTCGTAAGTCGGAAGAATTCAGGTGAGGAACAGCTTCATTTAGTCATGTTGAGTAAAATAATAAATTGATATTCTTAAAAGGAATAACTTAAGCAGTTACCCCAGGTGTCCACATTCCATATATCATTTTCTTAAAAGTTACAAGAAAACCATATATGGCTCCTAGCAAGCCCCTAATTCTGTTGCATAAAGAAATTCTTATTCCCAAGGGCCCTCTGATTGATACAGTTAAAAGACATTCAGTAATACAACCACTGAGCTCTGAAATGGCAGATGTTCTAAGTACAGGGGAATCAACAGTAAGAGTAAAATAAAGATTCTTCCATCCAACTAAGAGAAATACCCTGCATGGTGAGAAATTCCAAATGAACTCTGCATTGATCCCATTGGTTACCATTTGGTAAATGTTTGTCAGGTGTCCATCATGTGTTTGTCACTACGCTAGACACTAGGGAGACAGAAGGGGAATTCAAAGACTAACAAGATATGAATTTTCCTTCATCAGGTTTATACCTTCTTTGGTGAAAGAAAAGTACAACTGTTTCTGAAACAAAAAGAAATAATTAGGGCAGAATCTAATTAAAAGGAGGAAACAAGGTAAAATAATTTTTATTTATCAGAGACTGAGAAATTTATTTGAACAGAGACCAACTACAAACAAGCACATCAGTTACAGCCACTTTCATGCAAAAGATGAAGAAACCAGGTGCCAAGAAAATACAATGTGCTGTATATCTGAGTTTTATATGAAGCCATTCAAGGTACAGAGGGAAAATAGTAAATAATTGGAAAAAGACATACTAATAACACCAAACAAAGCATGACCTGAAACACGGATAAGCCTCTGGCTTTTAGTAATAGGAACTGACAGGACAAAACTATGGAAAAGTTCCTGATAGTTGGCATGACCATGGAGAAGGAGGCTCTAACATTCATTCTCTCCCACCCAAGACACACAGTTGCCAAAGCTTGAAAGAAAATGTGCAGGTTCTCAACAGACCTAAGCCTAAGGATGAAGGAATTTAGCAATGAATGCTGCTTAATATTACCACTGTAGCATTTGGAGACTTTCAGCAAAACTTCTGCAATGATGCAGGATAAACATTGTTTTAATAGAGACCATTGTTCCACTCATGGGTTCTGAAGGGACCTAGATTGAACTACATGGTTAAGTGACCATCCAATGTATCAAACAACAAAGCAGGCATTGGTCCTGACATGATTCTGCCCTTTAAGGAAAGGGATATTGTTGGGCACATAGCAGGTATGCAACAAACATTTCATGAATCTGTTGACTGATTAGTTGATTGACCATGAATCAGCAGAAATATGTCAGAGCCGTCTTGGAAAAAGACTAGTTATGGAAAGTATGTACACTCTCCTTGCACCTTTTTGCACCCCTTTCCTCAAATCCCAACCACATATCTCCTGTTGAAAGAAGATGTACATTGCCAAGTAGCAAGCAGTAAAGACATTTTGAGGTAACATGTTACTACATAGGAGGCATTTTGAAGACCACAGTGGAACCTACTGGACTCATTCAGTTCAGGAAATCTTAGAGCTTGACGTACATCTAGAGTCCCTATTTGCTTAAGAAAAACCAAGCTTTTAGGAAGGAACTGAAAATAAAAACACTCTGAAGCTAGAATTAAGATTTGTCACACAAAAAAAGAGGATATCATAAGGATGCCAGAAAGAAAAAGAATGTATTTTTACGCACAAAATAGTAAAAGGACATGATTCTTGTTTAGATGATAGATTTGTAGTCACAGAAAAAAGACTCATTTGTATCATTAACAAGTGCACCATACTAGTAGTGTCCAAGTCCAATTTTTTGGCAAAAATACCTCAATAATTAGAGAAATAAAAGTATGATTAAAATAAAATACAATTATCTGATGGCCATAAGGAAGTTCAGTGGGGCTGGGTGCAGGGGCTTATGCCTGTAATCCCAGCATTTTGGGAGGCCAAGGTGGACAGATCACTAGGGGTCAGGAGTTCAAGACCAGCCTTGCCAACACGGTGAAAATCCATCTCTACTGAAAACACAAAAGTTAGTCAGGCATAGTGGCAGGTGCCTGTAATCCCAGCTATTCAGGAGACTGAGGCATGAGAATCGCTCAAACCCGGGAAGCAGAGTTTGCAGAGAGCCAAGATTGCACCACTGCACTCCAACCTGAGCAACAGAGCAAGAATCTGAAGAAAGAAAGAAAGAAAGAAAGAAAGAAAGAAAGAAAGAAAGAAAGAAAGAAAGAAAGAAAGAAAGAAAGAAAGAAAAGAAAGAAAGAAAGAAAGAAAGAAAGAAAGAAAGAAAGAAAGAAAGAAAGAAAGAAAGAAAGGAGGGAGGGAGGGAGGGAGGGAGGGAAGGAAGGAAGGAAGGAAGGAAGGAAGAGAAAGAAAGAAAGAAAGAAAGAAAGAAAGAAAGAAAGAAAGAAAGAAAAGAAAGAAAGAAAAGAAAGAAAGAAAAGAAAGAAAGAAAGAAAAGAAAGAAAGAAAAGAAAGAACGAAAGAAAGAAAAGAAGAAGAAGAAGAAGAAGAAGAAGCAGAAGCAGAAGCAGCATCTCAGAGGAAAATAAATCATATTACTCTTGAAAACAAAGATTTCATTGAGACTTTCTGTATCACCAGACACTGGAGCAAATGGAAATCAGTAGTAACTAGAGGCCCAGGCAAGTCATTCAAGCGAATTACTAAAAAGGAGACTAGTATCCAAGGAATCACCCTACTTTAAGCTCTTTTCTCCTTCCAATGAAGTTAATGACCCCAACTCTATAAAATGTGATGGGAAAATCATGGAAGACAATTCTGTAGTTGTAGATACATGAAAGCAACTGAGCAAAGCAACAAGTGCAGAGCCTTACACCCTGCCTTGTACTTCTTGATTATATTCCATGCTTTTAGTATGTTTTCCTGTACTCAAGGTGACTTGAGAAATAACAACTAGACAAGTGAGGACTCAATCCATTTCCATCTAGGTGGGTCAACTGAAACACCTGTTTAAACTCTAAATTGCAAGGCAAACAATTTTTCTTTCTTCCTGTCTTTCACAACCCGTTTCTTCTATGCCCCTTCAATTTCTGTTTTCTTAGTAATACCTACTATAGCCCAAATTTAGAATTGTGTTTTAACTGATCGTTAAACCAGGAATTATTTGTCTGGGAAATAATCCACAACCTGTTAGAAACAAAAAACTGTATTTGTCTAAACTGGGTTTACAACTGCCAAAACTAAGCAAAACCTTCATTGGGATTCACTGAATTTAATTCAGGATTAGGCTCTAGAGTTTGAATCCTAAGTATATTGTCTAATAACATGAATGCCGTCTCTCCATGATTTCTTATCAAATCTGAGCCTGATAGATGCCTCTGAATATGCAGAGGTGGATTCCATTAGACATACAATATTAAAATATTTAAGAAATTATATTTCAATAGTGATGTATATAAGAAAATAGGAATTTCCATGTTGTATCATAACCACAATACATCCAGCTGTTTTCTATTGTCAAAACAAGTGTCCAGTTTAAAAAAAAATAGCTTCTCTAAAAAATTACGCATGTATAGCTCTGTCATTCAATAGAATAATAAAGTAATTTTAAATTTGAGATATCTTGATTGTGTAACTCAATTTATTTTTTCTTTTTGTAGCAAGGTGACATTGGGTCATCCCTGCATTCATTCTTTTTCTCCTTTACTAGCTTCTATCGTGTTAGTAAACAGACCACTATTTTACATGCTGTGAGATACCATTGTGAATGAAATGTGGAGCCTGTGCTCAAGAAACTCACAGTCTAGCAGAAGAAAGTGACGTCAAGTAATCTATAAGCCAAGAATTAAAACAAATACTTTATAAAAATATAATCAGGTGCTACAGAAGCCCATGAGAAGTAGCAATTTATTGTAATGGAGCAGGAAGTGACAGAGGTGGCATTTCAAAGTTGAATGCTCCATCAGTAAAACTTAAAACAAGAAGAAGGAGGAGGATGGAAGGAAGGAAGCAAAAAAAAAAAAAAGCACTAATAGTGAAATATAAAAATGTGACTGGACTATCTATTGTGAAACGATGAGATAGAGGTAAGACCAAACAGATTCCAGCATATGGTGAATTCTGAATTTATAACTAATGAGCTTGAATTTTTTCAACACACCATTGGAAGACTTTAGAAGATTATAATGTAGAGAATGATAATATTCCCTGTTCTGAGTTTTAGGAAGAAACGTATTATGACTGGAGACCAGATGTGTACATTTGAGGAGGTAGGGAGGGTTAAGTGCAGTTATTACTAAGTTAGGATGATGACAATGAAAATGAAAAATAAATGGTTTAAGAGATTATCAAGTAGATGAACTTTCCAGATGAAATTAAAATGTAAATTTAATTATTTTATGAATAGTCTTTTCTGAAGTATGTCAAGTCCAAATGAAGCAGAAATTTCCAAACTGTTGTTTACTGATTGTTTCCAGATGTTCTTGGCTTCTATTTTATTTGTCTAAACAGGACGTAGGGAAACCAGTAGTTGCTGCCCTAACATATCTGTGGCACCGTGGCACATATTAAAAATGGCTATTGGCAGCTATCTGGTTAACTTGATCAAAATAGATCAAGCAAACCAGAAATAAATCAACCAAACCAAAAGTAATCTAAGACATCCAGATGGACAGTCAACACTGATTATGTTAGATCACAAAGTAAAGTGAGAATCTGGCAGTGTTTATGGACACTCAGGAAACCAGGAATCATTAAACCAGGAATTAGTTGTCTGGGAAATAATCCTTAACCTGTTAGAAACAAAAGAATTCAAAACAAATCTTTCTAAAATGAATACTGAAATAAATATACTGGAACAAATTCTTAAGTAAAAGGCAACACTACCCACAAATATACATATCCTCTTACTCTGAAGAAGTATTTTACAGCATAGCCACAGTAACCTCCACCGAAGTCTCTGCCAAATTAAATTGTTGGCTTCTCTATGTTTTAAACTTAAACAAATAAATTCTCCTTGGCTTGGCATTTTCATGTTTGGCGTGTGTGTGTGTGTGTGTGTGTGTGTGCTTCTTTCTGTGTATGTATATGAACTCATTCTATGAATCTTTTATGTACTTTTAATTTTCTTTTATTCTGCTTACACAAGTTTTATGGCTTTTTGTGGGTCATTCACATGTAAAATATGAAACACATGTACTGATGATTAAATAAGATGGATTTGACACATAAAATACAATTTTTTTAATTTCATTTCAGCTTCAAAGGTAGCTTTTCTTTCTTGAAGGAATTTCAAAGCATGAATGTTATGTTAATTTGTATAATCTCTGATTTAACAAGTCTCTTGATTAAATACTTTCACAATCAAAGACAAATAATAAGGTATGATTATGTACTCTGAATACATTTTTCCACAACTGTGTATATTTGTGATTTTTTGGCAAGTTGTTTCTATTGAATGAAGACTAAAAGCCATTAACACATTAAATACAAAGTGATTTCATTTTAGCCAAGCCCTTTATTTTTCTTGTGCTTTTCTGTGAGCGTTAATGCAAGGGTCATAAATGGGTAAAATGATACCAAGGATATAAGAGAGACAGAGGAGAATGATTGCATGCCTTCAGCTGGATAATAGAGAGAAGCTTTAAAAAGATACGGAAACCAATGGCACAGAGAAAAAGAGGTCATTTTCTTGTCAGAAAGATGATGATTATTGACATGGTTTGGCTATGTCCCCATCCAAATCTCATCAAATCTCATCTTGAATTGTAGTACTCATAATCCCTACATGTCATGGGAGGGACCCAGTGGGAGGTAATTTAATCATAAGCATAGTTACCCTCATACATTTTCCCAGTCTAACATTCTATTCATGATAGCGAATAAGTCTCATGAGATCTGATGGTTTAATGAAGGGTAGTTCCCCTGCACACACTATCTTGCCTGGTACCATGTAAGACATGCCTTTGCCCCTTCTTCAACTTCAACCATGATTGTGAGGCCTCCCCAGACATGTGGAACTGTGAGTCAGTTAAACCTTCTTTTCTTTATAAATTACCCAGTCTCAGGTATTTCCTCATAGCAGTATGAAAATGGACTAATACAACTATGATGGTGCCATTTTCTGGCATCATTTTCCCAATCTAACATTTTTCTATGTAATTACCAGCAAATCAGAAGGGATTTAACTAATTCAATTTTGGGACATGATCTACGAAGTGAACACCCATAGATGCCTAGAATGGAATCTCTGGTGTATCCAACTGGAATAAAAGTCTGAAAAAAGAAAACTCTTTTCACAGTCAACCTTTTGAGAATTACTTGACTACCTTTCCATGACGGAAGTATTACCTGTTAACAACAATTCTCACTAGATGTATTAACCACTCACTATACTGGTGATAACATAATTTATTTTCTCAAAGCTTTTTATATTTTAGGAAAAAGAATATCAATCAGCTAGCTGGCTTCCCACCAGTTTTTCTAAAAGTATCTTTTTAATGGTCACATCTGGTAATAAAATAATTCCTTGTTCCCAGGTATAGATATTATGTATAATTACGCACAGATGGCCAGGGAGCCACCCCACCCCTGACAGCACAGACATATCCTCGGGGTCAGCTTGTCCATCTGTATCAGACTCCTGGAAGAGAACTCAAGAGAATCCATGTTTCAGAATCACTGCCCAAATCTATCTTCAGCTCATGATAAAACTGCCTTTCAGACCAACAATGTGTATACATTAAAACCTGACTTCTCATCTAGCACAACGAAATAGCATTGATTACATACCCTCAATGCTTCATGTTAGAAAATGGTTCAATTTATCAGGGAAAAATAATAAGCTATTTAGCTATTTATATGCTTCAAAATGCAACAACCAGAGCTTTTATGATAAGTTTAGGTTACATCTTCAGGAGGATAAATGGTCTTAATTCCATTGGTTTGAAAATAGTATAAAGAAATGCAAGTATTCTTGCTTTCCCACACTTTTGAAAATACGTCCCTAAACATTTAGCCACTGACCTCTGGTGTAATCCAGCATCATATTTGGAAGAGCTTGAATTTTACTGGTGTAGTTTGATCTACCCAGGACCAGGAAAATTCTAAGAAACTTCTATTCATGGAATAGAATTTGTCTTGCTTCCAATTCTTTCTAACATCTCAAGCCCTTTTGATGTGGTCACATTAAAGACTGAAGAAGAAACAATGAAAACCTTAGGGGAGCAAATACTAGACCCTTTCTTCTCCAAGTAAGTCCATTCACTGTTGTACATTCTTTTTGTGAGCTCTCTTGTACTGAGCATTTATCACCCAAAGCTTGTTCATATTTGAGAACCACTTTGTTACCATATATTAGTCTTTCTTTAACAAAAATCATATTAGCAATTTAATCTCATCTCAAAGACATCTTTTAAAGGTTTTGTTAAAGGATTTGTTTGCAGCCTGCTCACTGGAGGTGGCTCTTAAGGATTAACAATCACCATTCAGGAACTGTAAGTCAATAAATCAGACTTCTCTCTGCTCAGAAGCAAGTGTAAGCATCAGCTGGGGATAGGTAAGTTAAATGATATCCTTCCCCTAGCCACTGCTTCACTTACTGATCTTGTTTGAATATTTGCCCACAACATTTTCCCTGGATGCCTCTGAAAAGATTGTAAATAATGAAGCTTTTCTGTGAGCCATCTGGCAGCTTTTTGGAAAGCAGCAGTGCAAGATGTCCCTTCTCACAGAGATTAATTAGATTCCCAGAGGAACCTTTCAAGACTGATCATTTACAACAAGATGCTCACTGCGGGCCAAACTTGCTTTTAGGTAGCACTAGCTGAACTGATATGCTTATGGGAAATTGACACTTCAGTGGTCACGAGCCTAATTCTCAGGCATAAAGAAGTGGTAAGGGAACAGGCTACAATAACACTGAAGTCTTATGCATAGGGAGAGAGGCAAAACAATGTCTCCCAAAGAAGGTGAAAATCCAGATACAGTGTACTATTCAGTCAATAAGCATTTATAGAACACCTACTATGTAGCAGATACTGTTAGGCACTAGGAATATGGGGGACGAAAAAGGCACAATCTTTGTATATCTTAGAAAGTAGAGAAACCAAGAAGCAAATATAATGTAGTTGAGTTTGAATGTTATCGAAATAAAAAAGAAACTAAAGCATAAAAAAAGATGAAGACCTGAACTAACCCCAATGAGAAGTAAACACAGCAAGAGTACAAACTTGAGAAATAAAAACAATTATTATTTTCTGAAGACTAATTGAATATGGGAGAAAAGCTTTCAGGTTTGGGGGACTGAATAGGGAATTGAGGAGAAATGTTGATCAAGAGACTCCTGGAGAAGAGAGAATGACCGGGGAGCCATCAATGTGTAGGGATAGGTTAAAATCATGGAAACGGATAATAGTCCATTATTCTGTAAGAGAAAGAAAAGACCAAGAACAGATGCCAAAAAACACCAAATTTGAGGAAATAACAGAATAAGAGAATCTGGTGAAGGAGACAAGAATGACAGTTGGTGAGCAAAGAGACCAAAACACAGTGGCTTCTGGGATGCCAAGAAAAGTTTCAAAACAAGGAGCAGTCAATTGTATCAAATGTCTCCGAAAAGTTAAGATGAGAACTGAAAATATCTTCCTCAGATTTAAAAATTAGGGACATGTATTGAACTTGGCAGGGTGCTCAACTGAGCCTTGGAAGCAGCATTGCATGGTAGGCATATTGGTGTTTGCGGAGCCATTTAATCTATCTTCCAACATACCCTTAATTGAAGGACTTAATAAATCATATTGGCTGAGACTAGAATATTTATTTAATGATTACTCTCAACTTTTACACAAGAAAATTCAGGCCAGCTATAAGAGATGGAGTTTCTGTCAACTTGCCCAACATATTTTGAATCCAATAAGCTTGGATACCAGGAGTGCTCCTGGTGTGCAGGGTCTTCAGAAGACCCTGTTTCTAGGCATTAACCCCTCATTTGCTGTATCATGGAGAAGCCTAGGGTATCCCTGAGCCAACCTTGAAGAGCAAATACATACATTATACCCAGCTACATCATCCAACACAGGCCAGGCTTCTCTGTCAACTCTTCATCTCATAATCATCTGCTCTTCTATCAACTCCCACTGTTCACCAATGCCCGTATCAGTACTGATACCACTGAAGTTTTAGATAATATTTCACAGCACAGCAACTAATATCTTCTAAAGGGCAATAATTACATTTTAATTTCCTGAAAACTATAAATATGATTACACTGAGTATATTTGTTAGAACACTGAATCACTTTTTAAATTTAAACTAACATTTTAAAGTAACATCCAAACTGTCCTAAGTATGGAAATATAGGAAAATCATTTTCTTTTTTTCTTGATAAGACCTACTTTCTCTCAATTACCAATATAAATGCCAACTGACTCAGTCTGTGAACTTTTGGAAAGTAGAAAAGTAAAATAAGATTAATTTCCTAGGGGCAAGCTAAATATATTCTTTATAACAATAGTTGTTTTTCTTACTTGTAATAAATGTTATAGCCTATGAGCACTCTCTGCCCATTTCTTTTTTTTTATTTACTTCATATTTATTTGGAAAACGAGAATTTTCTCAAGTTAATATCGATGATCAGAATCCATGATTTTTATCGAAATTCAGAGTATTGGATTTCCAGATCTTTTCTGAATCTCAAATCGTTTGTTAATTCAGAAAAGACAGTTTCTTAAACTATGTCCTCACAGTATCAAACTACATACTCACAATAGACATTGAGAACTACTAAGGAAATTAAAACAAAAACTTAGTGAACAGAGTAAACTTGATTGGGAAGCCTCAGAAACATTAAGGATTGGTTCATTACTGTGCTATTTTTATTTCATGACCTGGCCTTGATTACTTCAGATTCAATAAGTTTAGAATATCTGACACCCATAATGAAGCTGGGGGAAGAAATATTTTGCAGCATATAGTTCAACTCAGTGGCCACTTTCTGCGAACTATGTGCCTTCCTCCTGCTTTTGAAAAAAATCTCCCTTTTTCCTTATTTCCTTTTAGTGGGGGTGATTATATCCTTAACATAGAAGGACCTTGTGTAGTTTTGTCTTTAGAGTTTTGTCTCAAGCTGAAGAGACCTGAGGGGAGGAAAAATATCCATGGGACAGCATAGTGTCAGCCAGAGCAGACAAAGAAACCAGGTTGAGTCCCCCAATCTTGCAACAAAACAGAAGGAATACACTGAGCCACTCTGGACCAAGAGAGGGCCATCAAGTTTGCATTGAAATATCATGTGCATTTCCCTCTATACATAGAATGAACTGAATTCTATTATCAAAGGCTTGTTGCAAAGTAAACCTGCCTTTGTTGTACTGCTCTCTCCTTGTATTTATTTCCAGCAATTTTAGACAAAAATAGCATCTTAGACTCCTACTTTCTGACTAATTTCCACGGAGAAAATCTTAACTTTGGGTTTACAATCTTCCTTCTTTGTATCCCTCTGGCTTCCAACACTGGATGCCTAGTCCTACCAAGTGTCTGATGGAAACAGATGAGCATCTGAATTTCTTCTGATACTTCTAAAAGCTGGCTCTACACACAGATATTGAACAAGTGCTTTTGAAAATAATGTTATTGGAAGGGGGTTGGGAGAGTAACTATGATACCAGGATATATTAACAGTAGTGTCACTTACCAAGAGCTAGGAAGCAACCTTCCACTTCTTTTTTGGCAATGGCCTGACCCTAATAGAATACTGTGCCCAGTTTTTGTCTTTGCAGTTTACATGAATGTGAAGAAATTTGAGATGGGATACAGAAAGGCAAAAAACATAAAATATAAAGAGAAAAATAGAAAACTATCATTTGGAGAAAGAATAAAGGCACTGAGATCATTTATCCTGGAAAAGAAAAGCCCATGAGGAAATTTAATGAAAAATGTTATAGCGAGTAAAAAAATAAACCAAATTATTCTTCATCTTAACCAAGGAAACAATAAGAGGAAAAAGTGCTAAAATTAGAAAAAGGAGGCAGGGCTTGGTTAGGCAGAAGAAAAAAACTCTTGGCCTTGATGTTGAAACTGTGGAGTATACTGCCAAAAAAAAAAAATTGCAAAATTTCTTGGATACATCAATAACAATCTGTACTAATTGATGAAGACATTTCCCTCTGAAGAAAAAATTTAAATCAGTATTTTTTGAAGTTCCAGTCCTGAAGCATATTTAGTTTAAAAAAAAAAAAAACCTACCTAAAAAGTAAGGTTAAACAGAAATTCCCAACTCCAAAACACTTTCTTCATAAACAATATTTAGGTCTCCAGCACCTCTTAAGTTTTATCTGATTAGATTTGAGAACACATTTGCACTAAGAGATTATTTTTATTATTTTTATAATGTGGCTTTGCCTCCATTTCTTGCACCATCATCTCTTTTAATATCTTGGACCCTTTAGTGCTTTGTGGTTATTGAAAAGAAGATAAAGACATTCTGGTTTACAGAATATGAGCAATACAAATGGACTCTCTCAACAAGACGTATATAAAAGAGGAAAAAAAAAAAGACCTCCAATTTCTATTACTCATGGTCCCATCACAATGGATTTTTTTCATAACATTATAACAACCTACCCTGTGTGGTTTCCTAGTGCCTGGTGAACAAAACATGGAGGAGAATAAAGGTAAAGATACAAAGGAAGCAAGAGCAAGATCAGGAAACATGTAAGAAGAGTAAGAAGTTGAAATTCTGTCTTGATGGAAGGAGGGAGCATTAAAAAATTTTAAGTAGAAGAGTTACATAATCCAATGTTTATTAAAATCATTCAGAAACTGTGAAGAACAGACTGATGTGAAACCAGATATAAGACATGGTTACAGCTTAAACATGGTGGTGGAAGTCAAGGCGAAGCACTGCAAGTAGACTCCAGAGATATCTAAGAGGCACAGTTGATAAAGCATAATGATACATTAGATAGAGGTGGTGAATAAGAGACAAAAATCCAAGACAATTATCAAGTATCTGATTTAATTCATATGTTGAAACCTAATCCCCAGTGTTTTATATTTGGGGTGAGGACTTTGAGGGGTTAAGGTCATAAGGACACAGCCCTTATGAATGGGATTAGTGCACTCATAAAAGAAACTCCAGATAATTTCCTGGCCCCTTCAGCCATATGAAAACACAGTGAGAAAACAGCTCTCTAAGGTATAGGAAGTGGGCCCTCACCAGACACTGAATATGCTGGTTCCTTGATCTTGGAGTGCTCAGCCTCTAGAACTGTGATTGATAATCAATTTATGTTGTTTATAAACCATCTAGTCTTTGATATTTTTGTTATGCCAGTCCAAACAGACTAAGAAACTAATATAAAGAAAGATTGGAAGGATGGTATATTAGGTTGTTCTTGCATTGCTAGAAAGAAATATCTGAGACTAGGTAATTTACAAGAAAAGAGGTTTAATTAGCTCACAGTTCTGCAGGCTATAGAGGAAGCATAGTGCCAGCATCTGCTTCTGGGGCAGCTTCAGGAAGCTTTCAATCATAGCATAAGGTAAAGGTGGAGCAGGCGTGTCATTGCAGGAGCAGAAGCATGAGAGAGAGAGTGAGAAGAGAAGAGGTGTCGACACATTTTTAAAAGACCAGATCTCATGTAAATTCAGAGCAAGAATTCACTTATCAACAAGGAGATGACCCAAATCATTCAGGAAGGACTCACCCCCATGATCCAAACACCTCCCACTGGCCCCATCTCCAACACTGGGGATTACATCTCAACATGAGAACTGGCTGGGGACAAATATTCAAACTATATCAGATGGAGATGCTTCTCTTCTGTCTCAGTTACTCCTAGCCCATAAGCCCAAAAGAACTATGAGAAGACTCCCTGAAAGTTATATGAACTCCTCAAAATCTTTTTCTTCCAAGATCAAAGGCATTCAATCACACAAATAGATAGATGGCCTTTAACATATTTCTGAAGCTCTTTTCTTATACATCCTTGTTTAATCCTCAAAACAGCCTCATAAATTATTGACAAATAAAGGATTGAAGATATCTAACCATAGAATTAGTAAGTGAGCATGCAAGCCATGGAATCCAAATCCCTTGACTTGCTTCACAGCACTTCAGGTTTTTATAAAAGTCTATTCCAAAAACACAAGCAATTTTTCCCTAAAGCACATCATTTCTGAGGGAAAATCAAAATTCCCACTACTCTCTTATGTGCAATATCAATCCACTCATTATAATATGATTTTCAGGTTTATTTGGCAACTCTAAGATAAGCTGTTCTCATGGTTTCTACATTAGTACTCCCCTGGTTACTGTCTAAAGAGTCATCATACAGAGTTTTAATTGAATATTCCTAGGACTCTCCTAAAGATTAAAGGTAAGTATTTCCAAGAGGGGAAAAAAAAGGTAATAAAACAGAAGAGTTTAAAGTCAGGTTGTAAGATTTCAAGAGAAACTAGTAGAATAATAGCACAATCCCTACTAAAGAACTAAGTCAGAGTTTTTCTCAGGAAAACTTTTTCAGAAATGAACAATGGGAAATCAAAAGTAGCCATTTAATCATTCACTTAATGCCACCTGCAATATTGAGATGAATCTCCAGGATAATGTTTAATCCCATGACTTCAGTCAGATAAGATTTAACTGAAAAAAGAAATTATAGTCATTTTTAAGGTGGCTGAATTTTTATTCAGTTGGTCAACATTGTAAGCTAAAAATGTCTTAGAAAAGAACTACTCTTTTGCTTAGAACACCTTAATGGACAGGCTCTCACCAGACACTGAATCTGCATGTGCCTTATCTTGGACTTTCCAGCCTCCAGAACTGCGAGAAATAAATTCCTATTGTCTATAAGTATCCAGTTTATGCTAGTAAAATTTTATGACAGCAGCCTAAAAAGACCCAGATTATAAATATAAAAATTGTTATACAAAAAGTATATATATTATATAAAATGTATATAAATTTAATTTAAAATATAAATATACATTATACAAATTATATATTATATTTTTAGATTTTATATATATAAATACATATAGAGAGAGAGAATGAATTATGAGTAATTGGAAGAATTGGCTTATGAATTACAGAGGCTGAGCCGTAATATGTGTCTTGCAATATGTGTCTGCAAGCTGAAGACTCAATAAAGCTGATAGTGTAGTTCCAGCCTGAGTCTGAAGCCTGAGAAACAACAGAACCAATAGTTCAAGTTCCATTCCAAGTCCAAAGGCCTGAGGACCAGATGCACTGATGGTACAAATACAGTCCAAGGCACGAGAAGACTGATGTCCAAGCTCACTCAGGCAGATAGAACAAATTCTCCCTTCCTCTGTCTCTTTGTTCCAGTCAGGTCATCAACATATTGGTTGCCTACCCACACTGGAGAGGACAACATTCTTTACTCACTGATTCAAATGCTATCTCTTCTAGAAACACTCACAACACACCCAAAAATAATGTTTAACTTTTTTGGTTTTTTTGAGATGGAGTCTTACCTTGTCACCCAGGCTGAAGTGCAGTGGTGCGATCTCAGCTCAATGTAACCTCTGCCTCCCAGGTTCAAGTGATTCTCCTATCTCAATCTCCTAAGTAGCTGGGATTACAGGTGTGTGCCACCATACCTGGCTAATTTTTGTATTTTTAGTAGAGACGGGGTTTCACCATGTTGGTGAGCCTCAAACTCCTGGCCTCGTGATCCACCCGCCTCAGCCTCCCAAAGTCCTGGGATTATAGGTGTGAGCCACCACACTCAGCCTAGTCTTTATATTTAAATAGTATGTAGGGTGGTCTTACTTTCTTAAATTGTCTATCTCTATATTATAATTTCAGGTTTGGATCCATTACCTTAATGTAATTATTTATATAGTCAGGTTTTAGCTTACCATTTGCAATCTGATTTTCTTGCTCATTGTATTTCTTACATTTTGTACTCACTTCCTGTCTTGTTTTAGTCTGAGTGTTAAGTTTTTATAGCATTTTATTTTATTTTCTCAACTGAATATTTATTTTATTATTTTCTTTTTTATTTTTTTAAAGACAGGATCTCATTCTGCCACCCAGGCTGGAGTGCAGTGACACAATTGTGGCTCACTGTAGTCTCTAACTCCTGGACTTGGGCAGTCCTCTTACTCAGCCTCCTGAGTAGCTAGGACTACAGGCATGCAACATTACACCAGGCTTTAGCTGAATTTTTTAGCTATGCTAATTTATATGATCTAATTTTTGCTCTAGGGATTATAATAATGCATCCTTATTATAGTCTTCTTTGAGTTAATATTACACACTTAGTTAATATTATTTACAATTCCATTATTTACTTTTTATTATCTGGGGCATTGTGGTTAAATATTTTACTGCAGTATATAAATCTTATTTTTTAAATTATTGTTTGATATGTTTTGGCTCTGTGTCCCCACCCAAATCTCATCTCGAACTGTAATCCCCATGTGTCAAGGGAGGGACCTGGTGGGAGATGACTGGATCATGGGGGCAGTTTCCCCCACGCTGTTCTCATGATAGTGAGGGAGTTCTCACGAGATCTGATGGTTTAAAAGTGACAGTTTCCCCTGTTCACATGCGCGCATGCTGTCTCTCTCTCTCCCTCTCTCTCATTCTCCTGCTGCCATGTAGGATGTTCCTTGCTTCCCCTTCACCTTCCACCTTGATTGTAAGTCTCCGGAGGCCTCCACAGCTATGTAGAACTGTGAGTTAACTAAACATCTTTTCTTCATAAATTATCAAGTCTCAGGTAGTATCATTATAGCAATGTGAAAACAGACTAATACAGAAAATCGGTACTGGCAAAGTGGGGTACTGCTATAAAGGTAACCTGAAAATGTGGAAATGACTTTGGGACTGGGTAACAAGCAGAGGTTGGAACAGCTTGGAGGGCTCAGAAGAAAACAGGAAGATGTGGGAATGTTTGGAACTTCTAGAGATCTGTTGATTGGTTTTGACCAAAATGCTGATAGTGATATGGATAATGAAGTCCAGGCTGAGGTGGTCTCAAATGGAGATGAGAAACTTATTGGGAACTGGAATAAAGGTCATTCTTGCTACTGGTATTTTGCTTCTGTCCTAGAGATCTGTGGAAATTTGAACTTGAGAGTTGATTTAGGGTAACCAGCAGAAGAAACTTCTAAGCAGCAAAGCATTCAAGATCTGACCTGGCTGATTTGGAAAGCATTAGGCCATATGAATTCACAAAGAGATTATCTGAAACTGTAACTTTTATTCAAAAAAGAAGCAGAGCATAAAAGCTTGGAAAATGTGCAGCCTGATCATGGGGTAGAAAAGAAAAACCATTTTCTGGGGAGAAATTCAAGCTGGCTGTAAAAATTTGCCTAAATATCAAGGAGTCAAATATTACTAGACAAGACAATGGGGAAAATGTCTTCAGAGCATGTCAGAGATCTTCATGGCAGCCCCTCCCATCAAGCCCAGAGGCCTAAGAGGAAAAAAAATGGTCTCATGGCCTGGGCCTACAGCCCTGCTGCTCTGTACAGCCTTTGGACTTGGTGCCCTGCATCCCTGCTGCTCTAGCTCCAGCTATGGCTAAAAGGGGCCAAGGTATAGCTTGGGCCATTGCTTCAGGGGTTACAAGTCCCAGGCCTTGGCAGCTTGCACATGGTGTTGGGCCTCCAGGTGTGCAGAAGACAAGAGCTGAGTTTTGTGGAGAATCTCTGCCTAAATTTCAGAGGATGTATGAAAATGCCTGGATGTCTAGGCAGAAGTCTGCTGCAGGGGCAGAGCCCTCATGGAGAATCTCTGCTAGGCAGTGCAGAAGGAAAATGTGGAGTTGGAGTCCCCACACAGAGTCCCCACTGAGGCACTGCCTAATGGTGTTGTGAGAAAAGGGCCATCATTCTTCTGAACCCAGAATGGTAGGTCCATTAACAGCTTGCACCGTATGCTTGGAAAAGCTGCAGGCACTCAACACCAGCCTGTGAAAGCAGCCATGGGGGCTGGACCCTGCAGAGCCACAGGGGTGGAGCTGCCCAAGGTCATGGAAGCTCACCCCTTGCATCAGTGTGACCTGGATATAAGACATGGAGTCAAAGGAGATTTTGGAGCTTTAAGATTTAATGAGTGCCCTGTTGGGTTTCAGATTTGCATAGGGTCTATAGCCTCTTTGTTTTGGCCAATTTCTCCCATTTGAAATGGAAACATTTACCCAATGCCTGCACCCTCATTGTATCTTGGAAGTAACTAACTTGCTTTTTATATTGCAGGCTCATAGGTGGAAGGAACTTGCCTTGTTTTCAGATGAGATTTTAGACTTAAACTTCTGAGTTAAAGCTGGAAGGAGTTAAGACTTCAGGGAACTGTTGGGAAGGCATGATTGGTTTTGAAATGTAAAAAGGCCATGAGATTTGGGAGAGGCCAGGGGCAGCATAATATGGTTGGCTCTGTGTCCCCACCTAAATGTCATCTCAAATTGTAATCCCCATGTGTTGAGGGAGGGACCTGGTGGGAGGTAATTAGATCAAGGGGGCAGTTTCTCTCAAGCTGTTCTCACGATAGTGAGGGAGTTCTCACAAGATTTGATGGTTTAAAAGTGGCAGTTTCCCCTACTCACTTTCTCTCCTGCTGCTATGTAAGATGTCCCTTGGTTCCCTTTCACCTTCTGTAAGTTTTCTGAGGCCTCCCCAACCATGTGGAATTGTGAGTCAATTAAACCTCTTTTCTTCATAAATTACCCAGTCTTGGGTAGAATGTTTATAGCAGTGAGACAATGGACAAATAGCTTGCCTTAAATAATCAATTTAACACTTTAAAAACATAATTATTTATGTCCCTCACATGTTGACTATTTTCAGATGCATATAATCTCCTCTTCTTTAGGTTCAAGTTTATGTCTGGTATCATTTCTCCTCAACCTGAAAAAAATTCCTTTAGAACCCTTTTGTAGGGCAGTTCTATTGGCAATATACTAGCATGGGTTTCACTTATCCTGAATTCTGTATTTTTCTTCATTTTTTTAAGGATTTTTTTGTCAAAAGTAATTTTTCATTCAGTACTTAAAAGATGTTCTCCCATTATCTTCTACCATTCATTATTTCAGATGAAAAGACAGCTATCATCCTTATCATGGTAACCTATATGTAAAGTGTCTTATTTTTCTGAATACATTAAAAATTTTCTGTAAACCTGTGGTTGTCAGCATTTTGACCATGGAGTATGTAAAAATACTTTCCTTGTAATTATCTTACTATGTTGGTCATCCTTCTTGGATTTGTGGGTTTACACCTTTCTTAAATTTTTTTTTTTTTTTTTTTTTGGAGACATAGTATTGCTCTGTCACCCAGGCTCGAATGCAGTAGCACAATCATGATTCACTGCAGCATTGACCTCCCTGATGCAAATGACCCTCCCAACTCAGCCTTCTGTGTAGCTGGGACCATCACCATGTGCCTGGCTAGAAATGGATTCTCCCTATGTTGCCCAGGCTGGTCTCAAACTCCTAGGCTCCAGCAGTCCTCTTGCCTGGGCCTGCCAGAGTGCTGAGATTACAGGCACATACCACTATACTTGGCCTTTCTTAAAATTTTTAAAGACATATAATCATCATCTCTTTAAATATTGTTCTCTCATTTTCTCTCTTTTCTATCCAATATTCCCATCATATGAATGTGAGACTACTTGAAACTTCCCACAGCTCACTGAGGCTCTGTTCAGTTTCTTCAATTTATTTATCTTTGTGCTTTATGTTGAATAGTTTATTTTGACATGTTATTAAATTTACTTGTAATATATTCTGCAATATCCAAGCTAATGCAAATCTATCAATTTTTTAATTTTAAATACATCTTATTTTTCAGTTCTAAATTAGATTTCAATTTTGATCTATTTTATATGTTCAAATATCCCTTGAAATTATCTATTTGTTTAACCTATGAATTTTTAAATATAGCTATAAGTTATTTTAAAGTCTGTCTGCTAAATCCAACTCTGGAGTGTGTGTGTGTGTGTGTGTGTGCGCGCGCACGCGCGCACGTGCATGTGCATGGTCTTTTGTTATTCAAAATCATAACACAATGCTGCCTTACAGTCTCATAGTCTTGCAATATTGAGATCTCATGGTCTCTTAGTCTTAAAGATGCTCAGTATTGAAGTTTGATGGTGCTCTGTCCTTAAGTCCTCCTAGAGAGAGAGCCTTGCCTTATATTCAAAGTGATTAAAGACATATTTGAGCGGAATCCAACCAGAGCTGCCACTGACCTATACCAATGCAGATTTTTAATAGATCAAAGATATCAGTCCTGTGGCAACACAGGAAATTGGATCCTAGCCTGAAAGAAAATAGAAGTCTTATTATACTTTTGGTGCTTAAACTCTACCCAACCAGAGTAATCATGCCACTAAACAACTTAACTATTGATTTATACACACACATGTATATATTATATATATATATACATCCTTATATAAGAATATGTATACTTATAAAGTACATGTATATATTTATATAAGTATGTTTTAGTTCATCAAAATGAGATTGGTTTCTCTCCAACCAATGAAATACTTTAAGACCTTAGACCACAGTAATTTGTGACTGTGAGGCTGTAAGATCATGAGAAGCAAGATAGTGAGACTTTGAAATTGTGATATTTCAGGAGTGTAAATCTGTTTCTCTTTTTCAGACTTTTTTGCAGTCTGTACTTGGCAAAATTTACATGTGAAAAAATTACTGTCCAGAGAGGATTGACTTTGCATTTGGGGCTCTTCCAGTTTTAGGTCTGGCATGCTATCCCTATACTTCATCAAAAATTGACTGGTTTCTCTCCAACCAATGAAAGACTTGCATCTCTGCCTACACAGCCCACAATCTCTGCAATTGCCCCAAAGTATGGAAGTATTCTCCAGTTCTACCTAACATAGGAAAATAGAAAGTGATAATTCTTCTGAAATCTTTAGACTTCTATAGACTCCTTTATTCTTCTTGATATTCACAGCTCTTAGATGGCTTTAAAGAAGTGTTCGTGTGTATCTATGGGTACTGTGTGTCATGTAGCTAGGATTTCTTGTTGTTATAATGGGACCATAGGCTTTTTACTTCTTTCTACATTCTAATCAGAGGCAGTACCATCATCTCTGCAATATTTCTATTTTTTTTTTCTCTCTCTCTCTCATTTTATTCTCAAGCACTACCAGTTTGGTTTTAATCTCCATCTATTTTTTACAATTTCTTCCTTGAATTATTATATACTTTCTTTGAGTTCTTATGAACTCCTTTCATTTGTAATTTTCTTAACATAGAAAACGTTTCCCTTAACTAGTCTGCTTTTCCTTGGATTTTTCTCCTTATAATGTATGTCATTTGTGCCCTTTTTAGAAATGTATCTCAAACTGGTCTATCACTTCTCATAGCTCTGTTTTAATAAGTTCAACATTGTTATTTAAAATTATTGTGGGAAAAGACAGAATGAAGTTGAAGCACTTGAGAATTCTGAATTTTAATGAGGGTATTGTCTTAGTCATTCTTTAACAAAATCTGTTTTTTCCTTTTGATTTGGTTTGTTTGGTATTTTTTTTCTATTTTATTCTTGGTCTGAAAAATGTCTCTGTAGTTTTCTCTGCTTAAGAAATTGTAGATGTTCCTCAATCCACAAGTTCTCCTGGTTGTTATCTGGAAATACTCCATTTTTACTTTCCTCCTCCCCCTAGCACTTTCCCTTAACTAGGAGCTAGATCTCAGATATAAGAACAATTTGCTATCATGTTTTCCCCCTTTACTTTAGATCTTTGTTATATTCTCTGGTTGTCCATCCATCTTTCTGGCTCACTTCACTTTAATCAAATAATAGTTGGCTAGCCCTTTCAAGACTATAATATTTACTTTTACAATTTCCTGCTAAAGATCATAGGAGATAGGTCAGTACTAAGCATGGTCTCTCTCATCCCAGTCCACATTCCATATATTTGGCAGGTTTATGACAAATTCAGGATATGGGAACACAGCCATTTCCTCTTTCATTGAAAGTGAAGAGAAACTTCACCCCTTCCCCACTTTTCTACCTGCTGCCACATACACCAGCTTTTGACTAAATTTATTTCTTTAGCAGTTTCTGAGTGAATGAAATGGAGACAAAATGTCTTTTCTCCACAGTCTTTAACTAGAAGCTCTTTCTTCAAATACACATTTAACATGTAACTGAAAACTGAAAAGCTAAGAATGTGATACAATTAGGTTGTGTGTGCTTCCTATAGATATGCTTTTATACTTCTCACTCAGACAATTTAATCTGGAAAATTTCTTGAGACTGATGTATTATCCAACATTACTCTGCAGTTAAATTACAGTTGAGAACTAAGAATCCATTTCTTTCCAGACATAATTCACAAAAGGACATGAAGACTAGGTGGTTGTGAGCAGCTTCACATAGCCAGCATGTCAATATTGCAACCATCACTACCACCACACTAAGGGGCTTATAAAACTGATGTAATCAAAGGAGGTCAGCTGAAAGTAATTAAAGTGTTGCACAGTTGGCTATTCTAACTCTATATCCAAATTTAGTATTCCATAGAGTTATATGTATCCCATAACTGGCCTGATTTTTATTTTTGTTGCATCCTTGTCTGGGTTTGACAACAGAATAATGCTGGCCTGGTAGAATGAGTTTCGAAGAATTCCTGCCTCTTCAATTTTTTTGGAGTTGTTTGATTAGAACTGGTATTAGTTCCTCTTTAAATCTTTGTTAGAATTCAGCAGTAAAGCAATCAAGTTTGGGGCTTTTCTTTGATTAGAGACTTTTTATTACTGATTCAATTTTACTACTCATTATTGGCCCATTCAGATTTCCTATTTATTCATGATTCAGTCTTGATAGGTTGTATGCATCCAGCAATTTATGCATTTCTTCTAGGGTTATGCAATTTGTTAGCATGTAATTGTTTGTTATAGACTCCTATGGTCCTTTGTATTTCTATAGTTGTAATGTTGTCTTTTTTACCTCATTTATTTCTTCCTATTTCATATTTAGTCCAGCTAAATGTCAATTTATCTTTTCAAAAAATAAACTCTTAATTTTGTTGATTTTTAAAATATTTTTTTGTTTCTATTTCATTTATTTCTGCTCTGATCTTTATTATTTCCACCGTTCTATTAATTGTGGGTTTCATTAGTTCTTGCTTTTCTATTTCTCGAAGCGTAATTTTAGCTTGTTTATTTAAGAGCTTTCTTTTTTAATATAAACTTTTTTTCTTTTTTCTTCTTTTTATCTGTAGATTCAGGAGAACTAGTGCATTTCTGTTACATGGATATATTATGTAGAGGTGAAGTGTGGGCTTTTAGAGTACTATTACCTGAAAATGTAAATTGTACACAATAGGTAATTTCTCACTTCTCATCCCATTCTATCTTTTGTAGTTTCCAATGTTTGTTATTCCACTCTGTATGTCTGTGTCTACCCTTGTTTAGCTCCTACTTATAAGTGAGAACATGCATGTACCTGATGTCGCATGTAAATAATGGCTTGCAGTTTCACCCATGTTACTGTAAAAGACACATTTTCATTGTTTTTATGGCTGAGTAGTATTCCATAGTATATATATATATGCCACAGTTTCTTTATCCAATCATCTGCTGATGCACACTAAGATTGATTGCAGGACTTCGCTATTATAAATAGTGCTGCAAAAACATATGAATGGAGCCATGCTTTTTATATAATGATTTATTTTCCTTTGGATAGATATCCCATAGTGTGATTGCTGGATCAAATGATAGTTCTACGTATAACTTTTTGAACAATCCATATCCTGTTTTCCATAGAGCTGGTACATTCCCAGAGTGTATAAGCTTTCTCTTTTTTCCAAATCCTTGCCAATATCTATTGTTTTTTTTTTACTTTAAATAATAGCCATTCTAACTGATGTAAGATGGTATATCATTGTGGTTTTAATTTGCATTTCTCTGATGATCAGTGATGTTGAGTCTTTTGTCATATGCTTTTTGGCCGCCTGTTTGTCTTCTTTTGAAAAATGTCTGTCTCCTTTGCCTACTTTTTAATGAAGTTATTTGTGTGATTTTTTTTCTTGTTAGGTTCTTTGAATTTCTTGTAGATTCTGGATATTAGTACTTTGTCAAATGCATAGTTTGCAAATATTTTTTCCCATTCTGTAGTTTGTTTACTCTGTTGATCATTTCTTTTGCTGTGTGAGAGCTTTGTAGTGGGTGTTTACTGCTACAAACTTCCTTATTAGGAGCTGCTTTTACTGTATTCCATAGGTTATGGTATGCTGTGTTTCCATTTTCATTTGTCTCACAAATTTTTTTAATTTTATTTTTGATATCTTCATTGACCTATTGGTTAAGAAGCATGTTGTTTAATTACAAGGTATTTGTAAAGTTGCTAAAGTTCCTCCTGTTCAATAGCAGTTTCTAGTTTTAAACCATTAAGATCAGAAAAAGTACTTGACATGACTTAAAACATTTTAAATTTGTTAAAACTTATTTTGTGGTCTAATAGATGATGTATCCTAGAGAATGTTCCATGTGCGTTTGAGAAAAATGTTTATGCTGCAGCTGTTGAATGGAGTGTTCTGCAAACGTCTGTTATGTCCACTTAGTATAGAATGCAAATTAAATTTAATGTTTTTTTGTTGGTTTTCTGTCTGGATAATCTGTCCATTGTTCTAAGTGAGCTATTGAAGTCTGCTGCTATATTATATTGCAGCTGATTTATTCCTTTAGATTTATTAATATTTGCTTTGTATATTTAGGTTCTTTGATGTTGAGTGAATGTGTATTTATGATGGTTATATTCTCTTACTGGATTGACTGCTTTATCATTATGCAATGACCTCTTTTGTTTCTTTTAATGGTTTTTAAAGTCTATTTTACCTAGGATAAGTAAAGCTACTCCTGCTCTCTTGATTTCTATGTGTGTAAAATATTTTTCATCTCTTTACTTTCAGTCTATATGTGTTCTTACCAGTGAACTAAGTCTTTTATAGGCAGTATACACTTGGGTCTGATTGTTCTATCCATTTAGCCTTTCCAAGTCTTTTAATTGGAGAATTTAATCCATTTTTTTTTTCTATTTGTTTTATAGATCCTTTCTTCCTCTCTTACTATCTTTCTCTGTGGTTAAATTATTTTCTCTAGTAGTATATTGATTTCTTGCTTTTAATTTTTGCATACATGTTACAGATTTTTGTTATGTTGTAATTATGAAGCTTACAAAAAACTTGTTATAGATATAACAGGTCATTTTAAGTAGATAACAGCTTAACTTTGATCACAAAAAACAATAACAACAAAAAATACTACATTTTAACCCAATTTCTTCCCCATTTTGAATTTTTGATATTATTTACATCATTTTACATTTCATATTTCTTAACAAATTATTGTAATTATTTCCAATAGTTTTGAATTTTAGCTTTCATACTAAAGATACAAGTGATTTATATACCAATGTTACAATACTATACTATTCTGAATTTGACTGCATACTTACTTTTATGAATAAGTTTTGTATCTTCAAATGTTTTTATGTTACTCAGTAGCACCCTTTTTCCAGCTTGAAAACTCCTTTTAACATTTCTTATAAGTCAGGTCTAGCAATGAATTCTCTCAGCTTTTCTTTGGGAAAATCTTTGTCTTTTCTTCATTTCTAAAGAACAGCTCTGCTGGATAAAGTATTCTTTGTTGGCTCCTTTTTCCTTCAGCACTTTGAGTATATCATCATACACTCTGCAGACTTGTAGAGTTTGCTAAGAAATCCGCTGATAGTTGTGTCAGCCTTCTTTTGTGTGTGATATGTTTCTCATCTCTTGCTGCTTTTAGAATTTGTTATTTGTCTTTAATTTTTGATAGTTTGATTATTATATGTCTTAATATACTTCGCTTTGAATTAATTTTGTTCATTTCTACATATCATGCTGGTGTCTCAGACTTGTTTCCAGGTGTTCAGGTTTTTGGAGAATGTTCTAGTCCATGAACAGTTGGTAGTTAAACTTTCTGTAAGGGGAATTGGGGCACAAGACTTCTTACTTCACCATCCTGGTCTGAAATCTACTTCTTTTTGATAACACACACAAATATTTTCTTACAAGCTATCACTTGTTGTATCAGTTAGTATTGATTAAGAGAAAAAGAACCTCCAGGAGATATATATCAAAAGAATTATTGCAAGTGATTGGCTTGTGCAACTGTGGGAACTTGTTAAGCAAGTCTAAAATCTGTAGGACAGGTTTTGAGTAAGGGCAGGCTGGGACTCTTGTCATAAACTAAAGCTGAGCTGTTATCCATACAGCAAAATTTCTTCCCCCTAGGAAAACCTAAATTATTCTTTTAAGGCCTTTCAATAGATTGAATCAGGCCCACTTCACTTATATTAACTAGAATAATCTTCATTACAAAAGTCAACTTACTATGGATTTTAATTAAATCTTCTATATTAGTCTGTTCTCACACTGCTACAAAGAATTACCTGAAACTGGGTAATTTATAAAGAAAAGAGGTTTAATTGACTCACAGTTCTGCAAGCTGTACCAGAGTCATGGCTGGGGAGGCCTCAGGAAACTTACAATCATGGCAGAAGGTAAAGGGGAAGCAAGCACATCTTCACGTAGTGGTGAAGAGAGAGAGTGAAGGGGGAAGTGCTAAACACTGTAAAATAAACAGATCTCATAAGAACTCACTATAAGAAGAACAACAAGGGGGTGAGACAAATACTGTATGATTCTTCTTATATTCGGTATCTAAAATAGTCAACTGCATATCATCAGAGAGTGGAATGGTGGTTACTAGGGGTGGGAGGAGGAGAATTGAGGAGTTACTAATCAGTGGGTATAAAGCATCAGTTAAGCAAGACAAATAAGCTCTAAAGATCTGCTGTACAACATTGTACCTATAGTCAAAATAATGTAACACTTAAAAATTTGTTAAGAGGCCAGGACTTTGAGAGGCCAAGGCGGGCAGATCACCTGAGGTCAGGAGTTTGAGACCAGCCTGGCCAACATGGTGAAACCCTGTCTCTACTAAAAATATAAAAATAATAGCCAGAGGTGATGGCGCATGCCTGTAATCCCAGCTACTAGGGAGGCTGAGGCAGGAGAATTGCTTGAACCCAGGAGACGGAGGTTGCAGTGAGCCAATACAGTGCCACTGCACTCCAGTCTTGGTGACAAAGTGAGACTCCATCTCAAAAAAAAAAAAATTGTTAAGAGGGTAGATCTCATGTTATGTGTTTTTACCACCAAAAAATAAGATAAAATTTTAAATGTTCAACTTTAATATGTTTACATTTTCAAATTATAAACATTTCTCCGTATTTCCCACCAACAGATTTTCAGAATAGTGTAGGGATAATTTATTTGTAGATATTGATAAGGAGCAGTGTACCACATTTAAATAATGCCTATGTGGAAACAAGATTAGACAGGATAGAAACAAAAAATCCAGCAGAGGCAGTAAATTGAAATCAGAAGTGCCCACATTTGTATGCCCCTGGAAATTTGCAGAAGAGCTTAGACCTTCATAAAGCAAAGAATGTGGGTTTCCACTAATTTTATTTAAAATCAGAGTACATAAGCACTATATAAGCAGTAGCTGTTTTTATTCAACTGTATCTACTGCATTGCTTGTCCTCTCAATAAGCATAACTTGAAATAGGAAAACAGAACTTTGCCTTTGTGTCCAAATAAGTCAGCAATCATTATTAACATTCAAGCGTTCTAGTACAGCAATAAAAATTGGGACAGTCTGTAGAAATGGCAGCGTTTCTGCACAAACATGGCAAAACCCAGTGGTGGGAGACTGTGGTACCTAGTGGAATAAGGTAACAATAAATACCAGTTCCAGCAGTGGGGACCAAAAGAGAGAATGGGAAAATAGTTCCTTCTATGTATTAATAAACCAAATGTAATGAAAAGTAATAAAAATTTACTTTTCAAATTTACAAATTTACCAATATTACAGATTTAGTGAAACCAAATTTAATGAAAAGTAGGTGGGGTGAGGAGAACTGGCTCAATATCAAATGAGAACAGAAGCCACTATAACACAAGTTATACAAAGTTTGGGAACTTGCCCAATAGAGTTTTGAACTCTATAAACATATCAAAGACAGGTACCTTGTTTTATTTATCTTTGTTTCCTTGGCCCTTAACATAACACCTGGCATATATTAGGCACTAAATAATGATTAAGTATCTGACAGATGAATTAAATGAGGTGACAAAATTTTATTTAAAACTATAGATAATTTTTCCACCAATAGAAGTTATTTGAAAAACTCTGTGAAAGTGAAAAAAAAGAGAAGATAGAATAATTATCCAAAAACTAATATCATAGTTTATAAACAGCCAAGTGTAAAAAAGAAATCTAGGCTCCAGTGGTTAAAGAGATGAATTTCAAGTTAGTGTGAAGATTATCAGAACCACAGGAATATAAAATGTATATGTGAAAAGACACTGTATTTTTATGAAAAAACAGTGAGAACAGATTAAAGAGAACTATAAGTATGACCTTGAGCAAATACTCTAATCCATAAGAATCACAAACCTGGATCGCCCTCTGTGAGCTTTCTCTGCCTGTTCCCAGGACACTGAACACTACTGAGAGAAGACAGATAATTATTCAGACTTGGCACATTATGAATTCATGCAGTCTAACTTCAAATGGGCCCTCTGTGTTCAGCAATCCTGTAATCACAACCAGGTTTTCTCCTCTCCGTGGCAATTTCAAAACTTCTCTTTTCTCAGCTCTCACCTGCCCGTCTCCTTCTGTCTCACCTAGCAGTTAACTTTACTTACTTTAATGGAAAACTGAGGCACTGCGATCATCAAGATCTTGAACTTTACGAGTCCCTGTTTTCATCTCAGTTCATATTCGTTTCTATATTTATCCTTCCTTCTAAATTTTTTTTTTTTGAGATGCAGTCTCACCCTGTCACCCAGGCTGGAGTGCAATGGCACAGTCTCACAATCTCAGCTCACTGCAACCCCTGCCTCAGCCCCCTGAATGGCTGGTATTACAGGAGCCACCACCATGCCTGACTAATTTTTGTATTTTTAGTAGAGACAGGGTTTCACCACGTTCACCAGGCTGGTCTCAGACTCCAGACCTCGTGATCTGCCCACCTCGGCCTCCCAAAGTGCTGGGATTACAGGCATGAGCAACCACGCCTGGCTCCTTCCTTCTAAAATTTTGATAGATCTTTCCTCTCCTTTCTCCAAAGATTACCCCTCCGTGTATGTTCTCAGTCACATCCCTTCCTAATTTCTGTGGACCTTAAAACTCATATTTTACCAATCATGTTCTTAACATCTTTCCTGTACTGCTGGATCTCTATATACTTTTATTATTTTAACTATGCAAATTTATAGCCTAACTTTAAAACAAAACATAATGAAACAAAAACATTCCAATGAATCTGTTTCACGTTCTAAGTACTATGAAATTTCTCTGAACTACGTTTTTCCAATTGGACTCTTTCTGATGATTCTTTCTCTTTTTTATACCACTTTATACTATCTTTAATTTCATAAAAAGGATTTAAGGGTCTCTCTCCTACCTGTTAGAAATCTACCTTCCACACTTGTTTCCACCTTTGCTTTCTCATTTTTGATGATTAATTTTCTCAAATCAAAATCATTAAGGTTATCTCATAGTTTCTTCTAAATCTTTGTACCTCATAACCTATCAGTCACCAAGTTCTGTCAAGTCTTCCTTCCCAATTACATTTAGATTTCGCTCCTGTTCTTCATTGCCTAAATCCTTAGCCCTTTATGCCTGGGATACTGAAATTACCTGCCAGCCAGTTTTTAAGGCAGAAAATGCTGTATTAATAAGTGCCACAAAAATCTTCCTGGCTAATAATAAGAAAGTTCTATTTCTACTATACGATATGAGTTGTCAGAAGACTCTGCTTCATGCTTCTTCACCCTGCAATTCAAGCTGATAAAGCAGCCCCATCTAAAAAACTGCTAAGCTCACAGCAAGGGGAAAAGAAAGCATGGCAAACCACAATTCAGTACTTAACACTTTGCTTGGACATGGCATTCATCACTTTTTATTGCTTTCAAATAGCACATACATTCCTGTCTTCGTGCTCTTCTCTCTATCCCTTATATCACCTCAACCAGCACCCACTACTTCTTCAAAACCTACGCACTCTTCAACATCCTCAGAAGATACAATCTTTCTCTGTATATATTCCAAATCTCTCTCCAATCCTTTCTTTCCTAATTATTCTCTATGCTATACTCTTTAGAGATTTAATATATCAGTATACACTGCTAATATAGACATTTCTAGTTTGGGCACTAATTATCTCATCTATATATCTAATTTATCCAACTATATTGAACATATTTTGGAAGAAAAGATAATTCTTGACATTTGTCATTTAAATTATTCATTTTTGTTTATCTCAAAACAATCCTAAATGTCTGTCTCTACCATAAAGAAATGCATAATTTGTCTAAAGGCACACCAGAAGAGAGTCATCCCCTAATCAGACTGTGTTTGTGAGCTATGGAAAAGAAATACAGAGTAATGGAAAGTAAATGTGGTTAAGACTGTGGGTTCTCAACCTAGAATACCTGGATTCAAATTCATGGCTCTACCACTTACCAACTGAGTGACCATTAGCAGTTACTTTACCATTTTTTCCTACATTACGTATTATTTATAAAATGACAGTGATTATGATAATCTGTGTCTGTCATATAGCTATTTTACTGAACAAATAAGTATATAAAAGTCCTTATAACAGTGACTGCCATATATGAAACCCTCAAGAAAATACCACCTAGTCGGTGGTATGGCTATTGCCATGTCCAAAATCTAACAATTTGGACAGTCCAATCTCTCAATAGAGCCTTATTATTTTCAGCTCCCCTGGCTGCCAGGAATAAAGTATATGAGGAAACTAATATTCTCTAGTGATATTTGCAAATACTAGAATTTAAAAAGGTGTTAGGAAATATTCCTAAAATATGCCTAGTACTTACTATCTTTTTGTTCCCCTTAGCACTGAAAGCTGCCCAAGGAGTTCAATAAATAGGTGTTTATTGGCCTAACATCTCAGTCTCTCAGCTTCCAAATCTTAAAAATAGAAATAATACCTGCAGTATTCATATCACAACATTATTTTAAACATACAAATTTTAACTTGTTTCAGAAAACAAAATCAACAAAACATATGCACATGAATCATTCTTTTTATAATAATAAAAGTTGAAAGTAAGACATTTAGGATGACGAGAGGAAGCAAATTTTTAAAGATTAAGACATTTTGCCATTTAACATTATAAAAGGAAGAGGTGGGATGAAAAAAAGTTACGATAAAAACTTAAAGGGACCAACAAATATGTAACTGTTTTGCGGATGGAAAAACAAAAATAATACACTTTAAGACATTAAGAGAAAACAAAATCAAATTCTAGCAATGACTTGAATACAAACGGAGAAAAGAAGGAAGAAAGAACACGGATTGAAGATAAGCCCAAGTTTAAAACGTTTTTGAAAATACTCTCTACTATGAGAGGGAGAGAGAGAGTGAAAGACAAAATATGAACTGAGCATTAAAAAGCTCTCCATTGCCATTTACCAAATTGTGTTAAATGGTGAACTACCCCAAATTCTAGAGCTTTATGAAGTAACTTTTTCTATTCTCAGCACTTTGTGTTATATTTTTCTTTCATATGTTCTATTTTACTTTCCTCTTTTTTGAGAATGTGGGTTTTTTTTATTTTTTATAGATTCAGGGGGTACTTGTGCAGGTTTACTACATGGATATATTGCATAGTGGTGGGGTCTGGCCTTCTGATGTACCCATCACCTAAACAGTGAACATTGTATCCAATAGGTAATTTTTCAGCCCTTACTCTCCTCCCACTCTCTCCACTTTTAGTCTCCAGTCACTACTATTTCTCTCCATATGTCCTTTTGTTTAGCTCCCACTTATAAGTGAGAACATACACTCAGTATTTGATTTTCTGTTGCAGTTTTTTATTTAGAATAATGGCCTCCAAATCCATCCATGATGCTGCAAAGACATTATTTCATTCTTTCTTATGGATGAGTAGTATTTCACAGTGTATATATACCACATTTTCTTTATCCAATCATTCATTGATGGGTATATCAGTATACACTTAGGCTGAATCCATGACTTTGCTATTGTGAATAGTGCCACAATAAACATACAACTGCAGGTGTCTTTCTGATGAAATGGCTTCTATTCCTTTGGGTAGATACTCAGCAGTAGGACTCCTGAGTCAAATGGTAGTTCCTTCAGTCAATTTTCAGTTCTTTGAGAAATATCCATCCTATCTTCCATAGAAGTTGCACTAATTTACATTTCCACCAATAGCATATAAATGTGTATAAGTATTCCTTTTCTCTTCATCCTCACCAACATTTGTTGTTTTTCAATTTTTTAGTAATAGCCATTCTGACTAATGTGAGATGGTATCTCATTATGGTTGTAGTTTGCATTTTTCTGATGATCAGTGATGTTGAGCCTTTTTCATATGTTTGTTGGTCGCTTGTATTCTTTTGAGCAATGTCTGTTCGTGTCCTTTGCCCACAATAGGGTTGTTTGTTTGTTGTTGTTGTTGCAGAGTTGACTGAGTTCCTCGAAGATTCTGGATAGCAGTCCTTTGTCAGATGCATAGTTAGCAAATATTTTCTCCCACTCTGTAGGTGGTCTGCTTACTCCATTGATTATTTCTTTTGCTGGCAGATGCTTTTTAGTTAAATTAAGTCCCATTTGTCTATTTTTGTTCTTGTTGCATTTGCTTTCAAGTTATTAGTCATAAATTATTTGCCTAGGCCAATAGTCTAAACAGTTTTTCCCAGGTTTTCTTCTAGGATTTTCATAGTTTCACATTTTATATTTAAGTCTTTAATTCACATTGAGTTAATTTTTGTATATGGTGAGAGACAGAGGTCCAGTTTCATTCATGCCTATATATTGTAACTCCTTCAGTGAATTTTTCATTTCCAAAAGTTCTGCTTGTTTTTTTTTTAAAGATATCCACCTCTTCTTTCATATGCTACATTGTTTTCCTGATGTTGTTGTGTTACTTTTCAACTTTCTCTTGGACCTCACTGAGCTTCCTTGGAATCTATATTTTGAATTCTCTATCTGTCACTTCAAAATTTTCATTTTGGTTAGAATCCATTGCTAGCGAGCTAGTACAATCCTTTGGGGATGTCTCATCACTGCTTTTTCATGGTGCCCTGTCAGGGTCACCTCACATTTGGCACCACTGTCGGGGTCCTCTTCACCTGCTGAGTTTCCTCACACAGGGACACCACTGTCAGAGTCACCCCACATTGGGTGACACTGTTGGGGTCTCCGCCTATGGGGGTCTGTCCTGCAGACCTTGACTCAACAACGGATGAATAAAGTACACTGACACGCAGATATTATGCTTTGTCAGTTTTGGCTGAGTGACTGAGCAGCTTACAGACTCCCTGGAGAGTGCTGTAAACAGATAGCAGCTGCTGGCCCTCCCCAGCCAGTGAGACTTGCATTTATTTAGTAAAGTTTAATTGACAAAGGCTTGAGTCAATACCACTAGAGGTTAAAAGATCAAAGGACAGCTTCCAATGCCTAAAGCAAACACCATTAGTGGGTAGTATCCCGGCTGGCTGACGTCCCCCAAAGAGGGCCATCTGGCTCAAAGGTTAGTTATATGAATAAATAAGCTTGCTAGGTAAATTACTCACATTCTTTCATATTGCGCCCTAATCTCTCCAGCTCCTGCAAAGAGACTCTGGCTGCCTTCAGCCAAGAACTGTAGAAAAAACCCTTAGGCCTTCCAAAAGGATTTGAGACCATATTCTATAACTTTCTCTAATATTTTTTCCTTAATATTTTTGCCACCACCCTGAGTGAATTTCCACGTTGCCACAGTTCTTATACTGGTTTCTTCTCAACTAGAGAAGCTGTCACTTCTTGTTTTTGATTTACTTTCATTTAGATGGGATTATTTTCCCCATGAGGGTTGTGACTCTAGCATAAGTTGAGTAGGGTCCTTTGGCTTTGATTCTTTAGCCTTGCGTACTTCTTGTTAGCATGTTTTATATTGGGCTTTGCAGTTCAATCTTCAGGCCAGTAGGTGGTGCTTATGGGAAAAAGCTGGCTGTGGCAGATGCAGACGGGTATGTGCTTGCTCTTGGTTTATTGGGAGGTGCTGAACCACCAAGCTCATCCATGAATACTTCAAAGATGAGCACAGGCACCAGCTCTGACTGGAGTGACTGAGGGAGCTCCTGGTGAAATATGTCAAGATTTCTGAAGTAGGAGAGGGGGTTCCACCAGCTCCACATCCTGGGCAGACAGGAACACAATCTGTTCCCCTATCACACCCTTGTCCCAGGCCTGATGACTCTCAGTTCAGACAGACTCTACTGTCATCTATCCCCAGACCACAATGTCACTGAAAGCCAGAGAATTCACCTGTCCCAGAGAATTCTTCACTGGAGTGGTTTCAGGGTGAGAGCTCTTCCCTCAGCTCAATACAGACAGCTTTCTGGCTCTCCTGTTCGCTAGTGTAGTAACACTGCTGCTTCATGGAGAAAGGGGTAATGGTCCTGCCTTTTAGTACGTGCAGGTGAGTGTCAGCTGTGGTGGTGTCAGCTGATTGGATCAGCTCAACCTCAGATCCCAGAGGGAATGATCAGGTGCCATCACTGGGCTAGGCAATCCCCTAATCTTCAGGTTCCTAAATGGCTCCCTGGACAGTGTGCATGAGTCCTGGAAGGACTAAACCAGGACCAGACAAGCAAACATATCCTTAAATTCCCAGAGTTCAGGTGCTGGCTATCACAGGAAGGGACAGGCTGGCCCCCAGGCTGCTGACAGAATGCTTTGGCAAGGGCAGGCAGAACGTTCAGAGAGCTGCAGAATATTCCATCAGCATGAGCAATGGAGGCAGGTAGCTATAAGGTGCATGGCACACTAATACCTCCCTCTGGCAGAAACAATGGTCGAATTGGTCATTAGGGCACATGCAGATGCTGATCTCCCTATTCTCTCCCTACAACTGCTGCTAATAAGATGAAAGCAGGAGATGAAGGGCAGAATGCAGTCCTCTGAGGGCTATAATTTCAAAAGGGTGCTAGGCAATAGCAAAATGCTCAGGCAAGGATAGCCCTGCTGAGTGACAGCAGTAAAAGCTAACAGCTGTGGGGTCCATGACCCACTTGCACCTTCCACTCAAAGAAGCAGTGGTGGTATCCACCATTGAGGTATGCAAAGATATCCTGTTTTTCCAATCCCTCCTTGGCCTAGCAGTGGTGGTGGCAGTTGCAGCAACAGCAGCAGGATCCCCAGGGCAGATTGCAGGCCTCTGGGGGCTGGGTTCTCAGAAGGGTGCCAGGCCACAGCCAAAATGCTCAGGCAGAAGCAGGGTGGCTGTACTGTGAGCCTAGGGAAGGCAGGTTTCCCTTAGCGGAAGCAGTGAAAGCAAGGGTGCTCAGTGTGCTTGCTCCTCTACCCTGCAGCAGCAGCAGCAGCGATATTCATCTTTGGGGTGTACAAAAGTACTTGGCCTCTCCAATTCCTCCCCACTCCCTCCTGGCACAGCAACAGCAGCTGGAATTCTAGTGTGCTCTCTCTTTTACATGATGTATTCAAGGTGTGAATATTTACTATTTTGATTCATCTCCATGGAAGAAGAACCAGTAGCTGCTTCTAGTCAGCCATCTTGAACCAGAAGCCCTTATTTTACTTTTATTTGTACTTTTCCTTTCAGAAAACCGTTTAAATATGTCATTAAAATAGTAAATTTGCAACTTTATGTGAAATCTAGTTTAGAATTGATGAATTATTAGTGATGACATTCACATCATGAAAGTACTCAAGAGCAACCAGCCAAATACATTACTTTGATGCATAAAAATTTCCTGTGTCTGTTTCTGCAACACATGTTTATTTCAAGATAAAAAAAGAAATTGTTTCTATAGTGGATTTTCACATGGAACAAGTAAAATGTTCTTGACTGGATGTGTTGGCTTTCTATTAAAAGGCATATTTTCTTCCAACAAACCATTAACTTAACACTGTTGATGTTAGAAACAGCTTCCTACTAAAAATAAAAATGTACCATCATTGGGTCTCAGCTTTTATTTTAAGAGGATTTCTAGTGACTATGATACTTGCATGAAGTTCAGGTTAGAATCTATCACTAATACTATCCTAGAATAAAAATTGATATACAGATTCACTATTTCTAAGCCTAAATTATTAAAATATATTATATAGGTTTGAAGACATAATTCAGCTCAGTAAGTACAATAGTCACAGTTAAGAAGTAAACTGTTTCCACCACCCTCTAATCACCCCAAACATTTCTTCCCTTACTATTATACCACAGACTATTGGTTTCGACAGCAGAGGAAGTAAGGAGCTTAATTACCTGGAAACATGGCTAACCTTTCATTGTTCTCCTACTCAAGAATGTTATACAATTCACCCTTTTTTAGATTCAATTCCAAAAACCTAATCACATTTCCAACCTTAGCCCCCACTGTTATCCAATTTGCAGTTATTTTCTAATCTGTTTTCTAAAATGTACCATGCTCAGCACTTCTTGTATCTTTGTACAGCTGTTATTCCTAGGACGCCCACCTTTGTCTCTGTATCCAAACTCTACCTGTACTTTAAGAGTCACCTCAAGGTCCTTTTTCTTAGGGTAGCCTTCCCCCAGCATCTCTACCTCTTATTGACTTTCCCTTTTCAGAACCCTTTTAATCCTGGGGCAAGGCACTCATTCATTTACATTAATGATCAATACTGTACCTTCATTACTGATGTTTTCATGTGTGCTAGTCTTAGGACTCCAAGGAGACTATAAATGCATTGAAGACAGCAGTATAGTTTATTCTTTTTATACTGTGGAGTAAATTTCAGAACAAAACTAGCACAGGGATGTGCAAAGAATAAGTGCTTGATAAATATTAATGTTAATTCTTACAAGATCTTTAAATATTTGAAAGATGAGAACAACCCTTAAGTTTAAATTTTTAAATTTGTTTCTGAGCCACCATGGCACTGAACCTGTTCTGATCCCTAGTCAACCTATTTAACATCGTGGATGAAGAATCATTAAATGCTTCCAGCTGAATATACCTGTACTCTTTCCAGTAACAATAATATAAATTTTCCTCCATCAAAGTTAGTTAACCTCACACAAAGGAAGAGGATTTTTATTCTGCATGCTGAGTAGTTGGAAGAGCAGCTACATCTTTCACTTATCATTTGAGGTCCTTATTCGTCTAACAATTATTTATTGGAAGCGCACTATATATAAAAGATAAACCTGCTATAGACCAAATGCTCCAACTGTATGGTCTATTCCTTTATGCCTTGAAAATCTTCCAGTCTTCTCATGTCCTCTGTTAAATGCAAATATACCAGAGAAAAGAAACGTTTTGAACCACTATTAGGCAACAACCGTCAGGATCATTTGACCACCTTCTGAATACAAGAACAGCACCTAGCCAGCCAGGAACAGAGAGTATACTGAAGGTAATGTGATAAGTGCTAAAGACAAACCTCATCTATAATCTGCCTAGGAAATTCCGGAATTCCCTTCTATACATGTAGGCAGTGGTATATTCAACTCCCTCTCATTTCCCTGTTTTTCTGGAGCCAATCTTCAAGTTTTCTTCAACTCTGGGATATACAGATGTATATATACACACATAGGTATATATATATATATATATATGCATACATATACATATATACATACATAGGTATATATATATATATGCATACATATACATTTATGCATATGTGTGTGTACGTGTGTGTGTGTGTGTATGTGTGTGTTTTTAAAAGGTGTTTCTAGGTAGGATAGATTATAGAAAGGCAATTTCCAAAATGGCCCCAATAAATTCAAGTATGATTACTTTCCAGTTATAAATCATGTAACTCGGTGATATGGTTTGTCTGTGTCCCCACCCAAAATCTCATCTTAAATTGTAATCCCCATAATCCCCATATGTCAAGGGCAGGATCAAGTGGAGGTAACTGGATAATAGGGGCAGTTTCCCCCATGTTGTTCTCATAATAGTGAGTGAGTATCAGGAGATCTGACAGTTTTACCACCATCTGGTATTTCCCCTGCTTGCATCTCTCCATCCTGAGGCCCTGTGAAGAAAGTCCCTGCTTCTCCTTTGCCTTCTGCCATAATTATAACTTTCCTGAGGCCTCCCCAGCAATGGGGAACTGTGAGTCAATTAAACCTCTTTCCTTTATAAATTACCCAGTCTCAGGTATTTCTTCATAAAAGTATGAGAATAGACAAAAAAGAAAAATCTTTTATTTGTTATCTTCAGTAGCTTACTTAATCATTTGTCCTTGTTTAAACGATGTATTTTGAGATCCTAAGCAAGTATAATTCTGTTCTCTAACCTAAGAGAAAGAAGTAGATTTATTTTTAACTCATAAAAGGCTAAAATTTTGTAAAATGCCAATACAAATATCAACACATGTTATGTTTAATTAGTTGGACTAATATGAATGATCAGGTCATGGGAATGTCTGTATGTCAGCTTTTTAAGATTTTTTCATCCTGATCTTTGAGAACTGAGCAATGCGGTTTTGCTGCCCTCTTGAGGAAAGACAAGAATCATTACACCTACTAATTTAGTACTTTTCAGTATTCTCATTATGTTAAGCTTATTGGAATTGATTAAATTACTGACTATATTAATTAAGCCACAAATAAAAATGAGTTTTGCAATACTAATTGTCTTTTAAACATCTCAAATTCCATCCTTATGGGTAAACATAAATAAAAAAATAATAAACATCTCAAAAGATCTTATAATCACTACATTATTAAACTTTGAAAATAACCAATAAAAGGTACTGGGTCGGTGGAGCAGTGGCTCACACCTGTAATCCCAGAACTTTGGGAGGCCAAGCCAGGTGGATCACCTGAGGCTAGGAGTACCAGAGCACCCTGGCCAACATGGCAAAACCCCATCTCTACTAAAACCACAAAAATTAGCCAGGCATGATGGTGCGTGCCTGTAGTCCAGCTACTCAGGACCCTGAGGCAGAAGAATTGCTTGAACCCAGGAGACAGAGGTTGCAGTGAGCCTAGATCAAGCCACTGCACTCCAGTCTGGGTGACAGAGCGAGACTCTGTCTCAAAAAAACATAATGAAAACAAAAAGGTTTTTCCTGGACGATCAACATGGAATAATCATTTACTCAAAGGAATTCAGAAAGTCTGTGGCTCACTTATAGTCCTGTATAAAATGTAATGACTACAATAACAAAAACAGGAATCATTCAAGTCTATTATAAATAAATTTATTCTTTTACATGCAAGTGAATTTAAAATTTGTGGATGGTAACATACTAAGTTTCTATAATTTAAATCTTTCTCCCAATTCATGACAATAAAAAGTCAAACTCCATAAGGAGTAACTCCTTGTTTATTTATTCAACAATCATTTATTCAAAGCCTTTTATGTGCTCTTTATGAATAATGCCAAACGTCAGTTAGAAATCAATGAGTTATTTAATTCTTTCCTGTCTGCCCTCTGACACTTCAAATGTGTGACCAAATTTACACTCAGCATGAAAGTCAGCTATTGGGAAATCGGCCCAGGTGTATACATCTTCAACCATTCTCCACCTGAACAATCAAACCATTAATATATATTAAGAGCTCTCTGCCTGCACAGTTCTAAAATTTTAAAGCAGTGAAAATTGAGAGTCAACTTCCATATTATGGACCAGTCGCAACTTTGGATATGTGCACTGTATAATGTTACCAGAATGACCACTAGAGGTCGCAGGGCTCAGGGCTATCCTTTCCTTTCTTCCACCCCACACCACCACTAGCGCCCCCTCCCTTGAGCTTGGTTGCCCAGATTGCCCACTAATGCACTCTTTACCCTAAACTTCCCAGTGACTTATGTTCCAGACTATTCTTTTTATAATATCTGCCTTTAGAATGTCTTAATCCTGATTCCCAGCTGTATTAACTAATTCAGGCTTAATGAGCAATCATTGAATGATGTCTTCGTCTTATCATGTAGCATTTTTTTTAACAGAGCCAGATAAGAAAAGCTTTGTGGTAATATAATAGATGATTAGTGGTGCACCTATTTGTTTTTACAAGGTGGATATGATGATAATATACAAAAAAGAAAAACTTATTTCTGTAGATTTAATTAATTTCTACCCTGAATGAAATATCAAACATGTGTTACTGATTTTTCTGTTATGTTCAGCCAAAAAGTCCTTCAGTCTCGAGATTTCAGATGATAAAAAAAGTCCAGTTCAGAACAGTCCACTGTATAATGACAATCTTGATTTCAGGCTTGGAAGCCTGCAATGGGCAAATGGATGAAGCTGGCTTCCTTTCTCTTTCTTGTTCACCCCCTCTCCTGCTAAGTCGGTGCGGGGAAGTGCACAGCCTCCTTAGTGCACAGCTGCCCCACTGACACTGCTGTGATCTCGTATCATTGCTCTCTGGTCTCCAAGGCGGATTCTCTTCTAAAGGGTTTTTGGAGACAGCCCTCGGAGACCCTCGCACTGGAGTGCACCAATTGCCTCTCCTTCCACAGGCCACTTACTGCTCCTCCCTGCTGGCCCCTCGGCTTCTGGCTGCCCATTTCCTTCCTCAAGTCCCTTCACCATCGGCTGTACTCCAGGGGAGGATGCAGATTAGCTCTCTTTTCTGCATTCACACAGCTTTCACAGGAAATGCTACTGTTGTTCTCCCCATCGTGTATATGCCCTTGCTCCCTTTTTAGTACTTTGTATGGTGCTGCCGGGCAGAGGCACCTCCAGCCACAGCCTCTCACCTTTAGCTTCCTCAGGCATGAGCCAAATATGAGACCCTCTATCCCTCAACCTCCAAGAGACCCTCACATTCCTCAACATCTTTCTCCTCTTCCATAAAAGGGAAAGAAGAAGAACAGCATGTCAACAACACTCTCCAAAGAATTCCTGACTCTCAGCTTCTTCGACTTCAACCTGTTTCAAAACTCAAGTGATTGTTTAAACCTGACTTTGTGTCACCATCTTTCTAGTTCCAGATGAATAGTTTGGAAACTTTTCTAAAATATAGGGCTACTTAAGAACCAGTATTCTGTTCCTGACCTTTGGGACTTGTACAAAACTGAAGAATTAGGGAAAATGTTATATATAATGTGACCTTGTGGGAAAGTTGCTACATCGTTTCACTTTTTTATTGTTTTTCATTTATTTTACAAATCTGTAAAATTGAGCCCATGCCTGCACCTACTTCCCAGGGCAGTTGTCAGAATTTAGTGTGATAATGCAGACTTTGGCAGGAAAAAATAGGACAAAGGCTATTTTGTCAGAATAGGACAAAGGCTGCTTTAAATAATGGAAAAGGTTGTAAAACGAAAATAAATCTTGAGGCCCCCAAAATCGTGACGCTAAAGGGAAAAGTCAAGCTGGGAACTAACTTAGGGCAAATCTGCCTCCCATTCTACTCAGTCACCCTGCTATACACTGAGATGAATGCATATCTCATTGCCTCCTTTGAAGGGGCTAATCAGAAACTCAAAAGAATGCAACCATTTGTCTCTTATCTACCTATGACCTGGAAGCCCACTCCCTGCTTCAAGTTGTCCCACCTTGGCTTCCAGTTGTTCCACTTTTCCAGATAGAACCAATGTTCATCTTTCACATGTTGATTGATGTCGCCTCTCTCCCTAAAATGTATAAAACCAAGCTGTGCTCTGACCACCTTGGGCACATGTTGTCAGGCTGTCACAAGTGCCCATCCTCAACCTTGGCAAAATAAACTTTCTAAATTAACTGAGACCTGTCTCAGATATTCGGAGTTCACAACCTTTATGGGCTACACCTCAGTGCATTTAGGAAAAGAATAAACTTAAAGCTAAGACCCCATAAGGAACGTCACCCCACATTCCTGATACCTAATGTAAAACATTGCTGTTGTTATTGTGTTTAATTTCCACATAAATAGCAGTAATACTATCACACTACATTGGCAACCTGAGGTTTAGAATAGCCCTTTATTTAATTAAAGTACTTCATAGATAAGTGTGCTAACAACCTTATCAGAGCTACCACTAATGAGCTCCAAACAGATTTATCAGCCCACCTTGAGTGTCTCCTCTGATTCTTCAGCCTCACTTATTTTGCAGGCCATTGGCTGCTTGCTCTGTAGTGACTGCAGCCACAGCAAGTCATACTAGGCTATCTAGCCATCCAGAATCTCTGGGTCCTCCTTCCACCTTTGAAGCAGTGTAACAATGTTGTAAATTTTCTCTGGAATGACCTTTAGCCAGTAGGAGACAGGAGACATGAGGAAGCTGCTCCCAGATAAATTTCCCCCACAATTCTCCATCTGATGGGTTGTTCGGAGGTACAGTTTGTTTTGTTGTTGTTGCTTTTTTTTTAGAGCCATGTAGCAGTGGCCCACTTGGTATATCATCTCGAACTTGCTGCTGCTTCTTCTCTAACGTCCTCTTTTCTTCACTGTAACTGCAGTGCAGTGCATCTCCTAATTAAGCATTATCACTTCAACTTTGCCTAAGATTCTTTTTGTTAAGTTGAACATTAACTTAACTGTTAATAAGAAACCAGAAATAGCATCATATTTCATAACTTTTCCTTTATTGTGGAATAAATCTGGGCAATATATCAATTTATTCTTTTTCTTGGAAAAAAACAGAAATTTGGAGTTTGCACTGAGATAATTTGGTTAAGCACTAAATGTTTATTACTACTCACAGTATGATGAATTTAAATATCTGCTGTCTACATGCTGTATCAACCTAGTCCAGATCAGCATTATCTCTTGCCTAGACTTGTACCAAAAATTCCTAAATGACCTTCCTGACTCTATCCTTAACCTGTTTCAACACATTGTCCTCCCTACTGCCAGAATGATTCATCAGTCAGGATATACTAACTGTTGTAATAAACAACCCCCTAAGTCCCAAAGCTTAACACAGCATCTGCCTATTTCTCACACGTGTCCCAATTCAACGAGAGACAAAGATGGATTAAGGTCTATTCCATCTAATCTTTAAGGACTCACTTCCTTCTACCTAGTGGCTCCTTCATCCCCCTAGAGTTTACATCCTACTCTAGATCCTGTAACTCCCACCTGCCAAGTATCAAAGAAAGAAAGCATAGAAGATAGTACACAATGTGATTAGACCCCTAGCCTATAAGGGGCAGACATCACTTCTGCCCAATACCCCCTGTGATGGTTAATTTTATGTGTTAACTAAAGTGATGTTTTTGAATGGTATTAATATTTAAATCAGTGAACTTTGTGTAAAGCAGATTGCCCTCCATAATGTAGATGAACCTCATCTAACAGTGGAAGGCCTGAATATAACAAAAACACAAGCCTCTTCAAGCAAGAGGGAATTCTTCAGCAAACTACCTTCAGATTTCATTGGCATCATAGGCTCTCCTGAGTCTCTCTGCCTGCCAGTTCACACTGCATATTTTGGACTTTCCAGCCTCTATAATCACATGAAACAATTTCTTATAATAAATCTGTTTCTGTCTATCTATCCATCCACACTATTGGTCCTGTTTCTTTCTGAGTCCTGACTAATACACATCCTTGGCCAAAAGTCAGGTATATGGCCCCTAACTGCAAGGGAGCTTGGAAATGTAGCTCATAGAAGAAGAAGCAAGACATGAAAAATGGCAAGAAAACTTTCCACAATAGACATATGATCATATAACTTATGTATTCAATCTGTCATTTTATTGCCCTTGGAACAATATGAGAACTTATTATCAAGGTGTCAATTCTTCAGATCCTTATTTCTGTCTCCAGTGGGGCTGCTGACTCTCTCATTAGCAGTATACAGTCAGATGTATTTACTCTGATAGATCTCATTCTCTATTGACTCCAGCTATTCCTCATACACCATTAACAATAATAGCTACCATTTATTGAGCATGTGCTATCTGCCAAGCACTGTCTCAAAAATGTAAATGCATTTTCTTATTTAATCCTTACAACAACTTGTGAGTTTCGTATATGAGATGGTTTTGCTGTGTCCCTCCCCACCCAAATCTCATCTTGAATTGTAACTCCTACAATTCTCACATGGCATAGGAGGAACCCACTAGGAGGCGATTAAATTATAGGGGCAGATCTTTTCGGTGCTGTTCTCATAATAGTGAATGAGTCTCATGAGATTTGATGGTTTTAAAAATGGGAGTTTCCCTGCACAAACTCTCTCTTTGCCTGCTGCCATCCATGTAAGACATGACTTGTTCCTTCCTTGCCTTCTGCCATGATTGTGAAGCCTCCCCAGCCATGTGGAACTGTAAGTCCATTAAACCTCTTTCTTTTGTAAATTGCCCAGTCTCTGGTATGTCTTTATCAGCAGCATGAAAACTGACTTATCCAGTAAATTAGTACCAGTAAAGTAGGGTGCTGCTGAAAAAATACCCAAACATGTGAAAGCAACTTTGGAACTGGGTAACAGGCAGAGGTTAGAACAGTCTGGAGGGCTTAGAGTAAAACAGGAAAATGTGGGAAAGTTTGGAACTCCCTAGTGACTTGTTCAATGGCTTTGACCAAAATGCTGATAATAATAGGGACAATGAAGTCCAGGCTAAGGTTATCTCAGATGGAGATAAGGAACTTCGAAACTAGAGCAAATGTGACTCTTGTTATGTTTTAGCAAAGAAACTGGCAGCATTTTGTCCCTGCCCTAGAGATTTGTGGGACTTTGAACTTGAGAAAGATAATTTAAGGTATCTGGCAGAAGATATCTATAAGCAGCAAAGCATTGAAGAGGTAACTTGGATGCTGTTAAAGGCATTCAGTTTTAAAAGGGAAACAGCATACAAGTTTGAAACTTTTGCAGCCTGACAACATGATAGAAAAGAAAATGCCATTTTCTGAGGAGAAATTCAAGCCAGCTGCAGAAATTTGCATAAGTAACAAGGAGCCAAATGTTAATCCCTGAGACAATGGAGAAAATGTCTCCAGGGCATGTCAGAGACCTTTGTGGCAGAGACTTAGATTTTAGAGGATGTACAGAAATGCCTGGAACCAACCAAAATGCCCATCAATGATAGACTGGACAAAGAAAATGTGGCACATATACACCATGGAATACTATGCAGCCATAAAAAATGACGAGTTCGTGTCCTTTTTAGAGACATGGATGAATCTAGAAACCATCATTTTCAGCAAACTGACACAAGAACAGAAAACCAAACACCACATATTTTCACTCATAGGCGGGTCATGAACAATGAGAACAGCTGGGCACAGGAAAGGAAACAACACTCACGGGGCTAGGTGGGGGAGTTGGAGGGACGGGGAGGGGAGGGACAGTGTGGTGCGAGAAGGATGGGGAGGGATAACACTGGGAGAAATGCCTGATGTTGGTGACAGGTTGGGGGAGGATGGAGACAGCAAACCACCATGGCATGTATGAACCTATGCAACAATCCTGCAGGATGCAGGATGTGCACATGTACCCCAGAGCCCAAAGTACAATAAAAAATAAATAAAAATAAATAATAAATAATAATAAAAAAGAAACTGAAAATACTGAAACCATATGACCCAACAATTCAAATTCTCAGTATTTATCCTATAGAAATTTTCACACAGTTCCTTACTCTGAAACTCTGTACAAAGTGACATAAAAATATGCTCGATTCATCACTCTTATAACAAGGCATTAAGAAAATGTAATGGTTGATCAAAGAATGGTATTAAGACAAAGAGGACCATAGATTTATAATTTTAAATGAAACTTGGTTATTTACTAAAAATCGCATTGCAGGAATGAAGGAGGGACATATTTACTATCCACAGACTGAGCAAACACTATATACCTCAGTTCCTTAGTATATCAAAATCATAGACTTCCTTTAGTATATGAGCACTTCCTTAAAAAGCCCTCCAAGAATTTACTTGGGTTTTCAGGGGAATTGAAGCCTTCTGACGTTCACATAGACCTGATGACACTCAGTAGGGAGGGGAGAGTAGACTTCATCAATATGTGTCATCAATCTTCAAATGGCTGTCAGAAAGATATGCTGGTGAGATGTTTTTAAAAAGGGATTGGACTGCCTTTTCAGTAAAACATAAGTACCTATCATTTTGATAACATTAACTACTAACAGTTAATAATTATTTAATAAAGATCTCTCATTAAAAAAAAAAAATGTCTGGATGCCCAGGCAGAAGTTTGCTGCAGGGGCAGAATGATCATGGAACCGCTGCTAAGGCAGTGAAGAAAGGAAATGCGGAGTCAGAGCTACCACACAGAGTCCCTACTGGGGCACCAATTAGTGCACCTGTGAAAAGAGGGCCACCATCCTCCAGACCCCAGAATGGTAGATCCACCAACAGCTTGCACCATGTACCTGGAAAAGCCACAGACACTCAACACCAGCCCATGAAGGCAGCCAGGAGTGGGGCTGTACCCTGCAAAGCCACAGGGCAGAGCTGCCCAAGAAAATGGAAGCCCACCCTTGCATCAGCATCACTTGGATGTGAGACACGGAGTCAAAGGAGATCATTTTGGAACTTTAAGATTTGACTGCCCTGCTGGATTTCGGACTTGCATGGAGCCTATAGCCCATTTCTTTTGGTCAATTTATCACATTTGGAATGGCTGTGTTTACCCAATTCCTGTACCACTATTGTATCTAGGAAGTAACTAACTTGCTTTTGACTTTACAGGCTCATAGGCAGAAGTGACTTGCCTTATCTCAGATAAGACTTTGGACTATAGACTTCTGAGTTAATGCTGAAATGAGTTAAGCCTTTGGGGGACTCTTGCAAAGGCATAATTGGGTTTAAAATGTGAGGACATGAGATTTGGGAAGGGCCAGAGTGGAATGATATGGTTTGCCTGTGTCCATACCCAGCTCTCACTTTGAATTGTAACTCCCACAATCCCCATGTGTCATGGGAGGAACCCAGTGGACGACGATTAAATTATGGGAGCAGATTTGAGTCTCATGAGATTTGATGGTTTTAAAAATGGAAGTTTCCCTGCACATGCTCTCTCTTTGCCTGCTGCCATCCATGTAAGACATGACTTGCTCCTCCTTGCCTTCTGCCATGATTGTGAGCCCCCTCTACCTAAGCCATGTGAAACTGTAAGTCCATTAAACCTCTTTCTTTTGTGAATTGCTTAGTCTTGGGTATGTCTTTATCAGCAGTGTGAAAATGAACTAATACAGTATAACAACTACCTTACAAATAGAAAAATTGTGGCACAGAAAAGTTAGGTAATTCACCCAAGTCAGAGAGCAAGTAAACAGTAAAAGATAAAATAAAATAAAATATTTAAACCCTTCATCTAACTTGAAAGCCTCCCTCACCCCCAGTTCCTCTTTGCCATACCCCACCAACATCAGCTTCTTTATCTGTCTAACACCTTCCTTATCCTCAAGATATCTATTTAAAACTCTCTTGTTTCAGGAGCCATTTATGACTCCAAAGACTTCACAAGGTTTACCTAGTAAAGCGTTTATGGGATCTTTTACTTCCCGTATAGTAGCACATTTATTATAACTACTTGTCTAATTGTTCATCATCTCCTTTAGAGTTTAGATTCAAGGATGGCAGAACCACACACACACACACACACACACACACACACATCATAGAGAGACAACAAAAGACTTCATTTACAATGTTAACAAAAAGATAAAATATGCAGTGTGATAAATATCACTCATTTACCCCCTGTAGATCTACTCTTTTCTCTGTGTCCCAGGAGATTGACATTTGTGAACCACATCAATGGTCACCTTTGTTCTCTGGCTTCTGTTAGGTTTGGCCAATAGAAGGCCCTGCCAGGTAATCGGATGGCAAGAGAAGAGCAAGGTCAGGGTGTGTCCTTCCCTGGGTTGTCTGTGTCCCTATACAGATGGCCACCCCTTGTGTAGGGCATGAATCTCTTGTAAGTGCCCCTTCCAGAGTCTGGTACACTCCTTCCACCTTTATGTTACTCTGTGCTGTTGCTAGCCCCAGGATATTTTACTGCCTGTCTTCTTCAGGGTTCTTCAGAGAAACAGAACCAGTAGTATATGGATATAGATGTAAATACATGAGAGGGGACTTACCATGAGAATTGGCTCACTCAATTATGTAGGCTGGGAAGTTCTGCAATCTGCCATCTTCAAGCTGGATAACCTGGAAAGCCAGTGAAGTAGCTCAGTCTGAGTCCAAAAGCCTGAGAGCCTTGCAGAATCACTGTTGCAAGTCTCAGAGACCCAAGACCAGAAAACCTGGAGTTCGTATGTCCTAGGGCAGGAAAAGAAAGTTGTTTCAGCTCCAGAAGAAAGCGGGTGATCTGCCTTTCTTCTGCCTTTTTGTTCTGTCTGGGCCTTCAGCTGATTGGATGGTGCTTGCTCACATTGAGTGAGAGTGGATCTTCTTTACGCAGTCTGCTGACTCAAATGTCGATCTTTTCCAGAATCCCCTTCAAAGACCCAGAAATAATGCTTTACCAGCTCTCTGGGTATTACTTAATCCAGTCAAGTGTACACCTAAAATTGCCTTTATACTGTCCCTTGTTGAGTCTCCTTAACCCTTTCCTCACCTTTGAAAATGATCCCTTCATCAAACTCCCCTCCATTAGCCCATTTGAATATTTGCTATATCTTTCTTGCTGGGACTCTGACTTATACACAGGAAACCTAATAAGAAATGTGTAAAATTTATGTGAAGAAACTACATAACACTAGTAATGAACAACAACAACAAAAAGGTATGAATACATTAAAAAAGCATAAAGCATACCATATTTCTGAATAGGAAAAATCAACATGATAAAGGTATAAACCTCCATTAATTAATTCATAATTTTAAATTGATTCTAGTAAAAATCCTAGCAATACATTGGACTATAGAAGCTAATCTTAAAGTTTCTATGAAAATATAAGCAAAAATAAATAGAAAAAAATCTAAAAAGAAGAGTAACAAGGAGAAAGTAGCCCTACAAGTTATAAAATATATTATAAAGCTATAATATTAAGATAATACAGTAACTGTTCAAAACTGATAAATAATTCATTGGGATAGAAAATAAAGTCCAAATATAGACCTAAATACATAAAATAATTTAGTATGTCATGTGATATTGTTTTAAATCAGTTGAATAAAAATGAATTTTCAATAAATGACTTGGAGAAAATCTGGATATAAACTGGAAATAAAAATAAGGTTCTTTTTCTTAATCTCAGTTAATTTGGGCCCCCTTGCCACTTTCCCTTGAGGTTGTGTTTAAATTCTGGGGCTATTTGTAGTATCGAAGCATCAAAAGGACACCATCTGGCTCTGCGTGTAATCTGGGCCTGGGGATACACACTGGCATACTCATTGCCCCTTCTGAAGGAAACACGCCTCATCCCTGTCTGCATGGCTCCTTCAGGTGCAACACAATCTCTGCTGCTTCTGGGAGACTACTAGAGATTAAGACTCATTCTCCATTCATACCGTGCTGGGATACAGAACATCTGAATGATGATCTAAGGTGCCACGTACCTAGACATGCCATGCAGTCATTTCTTCCCAAATATTAAGTGTTCTTAATAAGAACACTTAACAGAAATGTATATCTCTAATGACTAAGGCATTGTTAGGTTATAGGTTTATAAGCTCCAAGACAGGCAGCACAGCGGGTAAGTCAGAACTCATCCAGGCAACAGAGACAGATGGGATCTTCTCATCTGTCCACTCTTATTCCTAAGGGGCAAGGAATTATTCACAAATTTCACAAATGCATCTGGAATTTTCCATCTGCCTAGAAAAGCTCTAACCTCCTCAAATCCTCAGCTCTGGCTTTTTATTCTCTTTGAGGCTTAGCATTTTGGAAAAGAAAAGCCCGAGAAAGAATGGAAACAAATATGATTCCACCAAACCTTCATGCACCACATTCTTCTATAGGAAATGAGCACAGAACAGCACAGTGTCTTGAAGAATGGAAAGGGAAAAAGGATGAAGGCAAATATCAGGAAAGAAAAGGTTGAGATTTCAAAAATCTACAAAGTGCCATCTTTATCATATAAAAAGATCACTCACACAGATATTTTATGTCACAACAAACCCAACTACAGAATCAACTGATCCACTTGATAATAATACATAATCATATCCATGAATGAATGTGAGAAAACAGAGATTAAATTCTTAAACTACCTTGGGCTTTGCTGAGGAATTCATTTGGAAGACTTCCACTAATAGTATATATTTCCAATTAGACATACTGGAGTACTTCATTAAATGGGAGAAATCTTTCTCAATCTTTTTCCTGTTTCCTCTTCACTGCACCATTTTTGAATAGCACCCATCCTTTTATTCACTTTCTCTTTATTTGCTCCTTAGGAAGAACTCTCCTCTCATCCTCATATATGTGCCTCACCTGAAGATGTCACCACTGGGCCATTCGGTCAATGATCCACCCACCATCTCTACCAGTTCCTTCCCCTCCTCATGCCAAAATGTGCAGGCCTCTTGTCTTACACCTACTTTCAACCCATCCCACATGTGTATTCTTGATTTATCTTCCTGCCTTTACCAAAACCCTATTTTTTTTTTACCGTAAAATTTGTTTCAGCTCCAGAAGAGGGTGATACACGTCTTTTGCTTTGGAATTCAAGCTCTCCAAAATATAACACTTGAAGAGAATAGTTGTGCTAAGTGGTCCTATATATGTATTACTAAAGTATTATTAGCTTACAGGCTTGTGAAGATCAAACATGAGTAGCATAGTGTGTATATCAGGCTCCAACCTGGAATCAGAAACCACTCTGCACATCTGTAATATTGTAAAATGTCTATTTGCCCTATGGATAGGGCAAGGCTAGGGAGCACAGAGTTTCTATGCTTTCTCCAGGCCTACCACCATCCCAGCACCTCAATGTGTACACCAGCCAGAAAGTTCCTTTAATATCATGTTTAGGGTCTGTTAAGAAGGTTTCATTATGTAGGCATGATCGATTAAATCACTGACCACTGGTGATTGAACTCAAGTTCAGTCCCTCTTCCCTTCCTAGACGTTGGGTACTGGGGTGAAAATTCCAGTCTTCTAATCATGCCTTAGTGTTCTGGTGACTCAATAATTTGAGAAGTGATTAGATCATTAAAGCGAAGCCCTTGTGATTAGGTTTAGTGCCCTTATAAAACAGGCCCTAGAGAGACTCATTGCTCCTTCTGCCATGTGAGAGGAGGATGAGGAGATGGCCCTCACCAAACACAGCTGGCACCTTGATCTTGAACTTTCCAGTCTCTAGAACCATGAGAAATAAATATTTTTCTTTTATAAACCCCCTGATTTATGGTATTCTGTTATAGCAGCCTGAATGGACTGACCCATTATAGCACAGCTGTCTTGTTTTCTTTCTGCAGTCTCACTCTTGCCCTGAAACCCTAACCTTTAGACTACTCCCTGTTCTGGTCTTGGCTCTGGTGGCCCTCATATCCCCACATCATTAGTGCTTCCTTCCACTCCAAATACAGATCTCAGTCCGCCCTCACAAAGTCACCAGCCCAGCTCCCAATATCTGGCTTGAGAAGGTCTTCTGTCATTTGCAAATAAAAGAATACTGATCCAATTCACAAATATCAACATGGTCCGTCATTTGTTTTACAGATTTTCCATTTTGTGTCTAGGAATCATGATTTTTTTCCTTTATGTTTAGATTTTCTATTCAATTCCATCACTAGCACTATCTGTTGACATTATTTTTGCAGTTATTTTTCATAGAGAAACACAATCTTAATATTTCAACAATCATTAGGTTCTTAGGAATAAGCAGAGATAATACAGTCCCTGTAAACTAGAGATGCTACACAATATTCTAGCTCTAAAAAAAAGGAAAACACTGTTGCCAGTTGGGGTAAGGGCATCAGCGGACCTCATCTTGAGGTATAAGAACATTGGATTTGGTGGTTTGGCACAGTGAGTATATGAAAAAGCTTTGGAACTAGGCAGACGAGGGTTTGAGTCTGCCATTTGCCAGTCCTGTAACTATCTTAAGGTACAGTTTCTTCATCTGTAAATAAACATTTTAATAGTCCATCTCTTATGGGGCTGTCATAGTAAATAAGATAATGCATGTAATGCAATTTCCAGAGTTTCTGGTGCATAGTCAGACTGATAAAATGTTAGCTATTTTTGTTTTATTTTTATTGGAAATAGCAGAGGCTTGGAGATGAGATGAAAGCTGACATTACCCAAGACATTAGAAAATACGTCAAGTGTGAATTTGTGAAATTGTTGGTCAAAATATTTTTCTGTCATTTTTGACAAATCACTGGAAGGCTCTTGAGAACTATATGCCAATGACTCTAACATTAGCATTAGAAAAGATGGCACACTGTAACGAAGTTCAGAATATATATATATATATAGACAGAGATATATACATACATACAGATACCCCTACACATTTGAAACCACCTAAGAAGATGGCCACATGATTTCTATTAAGACATCCCTGACTTCAGCTGTTATGAACAAGTAACCAAATATTTAATCCCACATGAAGATATAAAACAATATTTATAAATTATTTCATTATATGCAAGAATAGTTTACAGCCATAACTCATGTGCAGGAAGTGCAAATCTGAGCCCACAAGTTACATATGCAAGAAATAGAGCTTTATTTTTCTAAAATTCAACACAATATTTCAAATTCCCATTCAGAAACTAAATTGCAAGATATTCAAGGCACCCTGCCTCCCATCCCTGATCCAGCCCACTCCCTTCCCTAGGCCAGGATAAGAGGAGTGAAGCAGGATCAAAAACAAGTGAAGCAGGATCAGTAACAATACCACTTGTAGTCAATCACAGCCTGAGGAAGAGAAAAACTCATTGATAGCGATACTGTCTTTACTTAATATATTAATATTTTATTCATAATGTAGTTTTGCTAAATTTTGATATTCAAATATGGCATTAAAATATTGAGTTTCCAGGAATGGAGAACCAAATATGATATATTCTCACTTATAAGCTATATAAGCTAAGCTATGATAACACAAAGGCATAAGAATGAAGTAAGAGACCCTGGGGGCTGAGCTGGGGGATGTTTGGGAGGGGGATAAGGGATAAAATACTACATATTGAGTACAGTGTATGCTGCTCAGGTGACAGGTACACTAAAATCTCAGAAATCACCAATAAAGAACTTATCCACATAACCAAAAACCACCTGTTCTCCAAAAACTATTGAAATAAAAATTAAACTTTTAAAAGCTAACTATATAAATTAAATAAAATATTGAGTTCCAGCATTTTATTCAGACAAGAAACGACCTTGCTTTACACAGGGCAGGAACTGTTGCTAGACTTCCATTCAGGTTATGAATAGAAGAAGCCTGGACCAGCAAGAAAAGACAGTGATACTGAGAATCAAGGCGTGCAGCAAGGATAATCTCATAAACAAAAAGGGAAGCAACAGAAAGGAAATCTGTAAAAATTCCCGGAGGTCTTTGATCAGAGAACACAGTGTAGATGTTCCAGGGGCTCATTTAAGACATTGGCTAGTTACTATGTGACCTGAAGCTGCTCACGCCGCTACTCTGAACCTGCTTTTTTATCTGCAAAAAAAAAAAAAAAAAAAGAAAAGAAAAGAAAAAGAGAATAACAACAACTACTTTTGGGCATTCTTACAGGACTATGTGCTTGGTAAAATGTAAGGGCATGTCATTACAGCAATATATGCATTTTAACAAAATTTCACAGTAAAATAATTTGGATGTTTTCCAGATTGTTTTATGTTGGCATTTTACTGTGAAAACCAATAAACCCAGGGGCTGGCACTGTGTTTATTATCTAAGGACAAAAGTTTTGTGCATACCTTTAGGTTATATAATGCCTGGTACTAAAAGAAACAAGCAAGCAAAACCAACTTACAGATTCCATCTAGAACAGACATTATACAATATTCATTTATGTCAATAAAAATATCAAAGTATAAAAGAAATTTTTTTCTTGAGATGGTGTCCCACTATGTCACCCAAGTTGGAGTGCAGTGGTGCAATCTCAGCTCACGGCAACCTCCGACTCCCAGGTTCAAGCGATACTCCTGCCTCAGCCTCCCAAGTAGCTGGGATTATAGGCACCCACCACCATGCCCAGGTAA